>CM050414.1:23270278-23480278 GCA_027564155.1 Gymnocypris eckloni scoliostomus
TTTGATCTCCAGATAGGCCAGAGTTGGGAGAAGGCACCCTGAGCCTTTCTCAAGCTTGTTTTAATATCTTTAGATGCCCCACTGTCCTTACTGATAAGACTGCCCAGATAGGTGAAATCTTCCACAAACTCAAGTGGTTCATCATTAATAAGTATGGGTGCTGTGGGGATGGAGTTGACACACATAATTTGTGTTTTGGAAGTGTTGATACTGAGCCCAACTTGTCTAGCAAAGTTGTTCAGCCTATCAGTCTTAACCTGCATGTCATACTGGTTGGTTGATAGGAGAGCAAGATCGTCAGCGAAGTCAAGATCTTCCAGCTGGGAGAACAGAGTCCACTGGATGCCTCTGGATCTGTCTGCTGTGGTGTTGGTTGTAATCCAGTCTATGGCGACCAGGAAGCGAATAGGGGAGATGATGCACCCCTGTCTCACTCCGGACTGCACCAGAAACCACTCAGAGAGGTTGTTTCCCGTGATGACACGACACTCAAAATGTTCATAGAATGTTTTTATGATTGAGATGATCTTTGATGGTATTCCATAGGAGTGCATTATCACTCCTTCAACAGTATGGACACTGTTGAAGGCCTTCCTGAAGTCCACGAAATTGATGTAGAGGGGTGCATTCCATTCCAAACATTGCACTATGATGTTACGCAGAGCAAAGATCTGTCCATACATCCTCTTCCCTTCCTGAAGCCTGCTTGCTCCTGTCTAATCCTGGTGTCAATGGCTGTCTCCATCCGGTTAAGAAGGACTCTGCAGAACACCTTGCTTGGAATAGATAGAAGAGTGATTCCACGCCAGTTGTCGCAGCTCTTAATGTTGCCTTTCTTGGGGATTTTGACAATAAGACCTTTGTACCAGTCTTCAGGGATGGTGCCACATGCCTTACCACTCTTCAGGCTTTGGATGGAAACTTTAACCTCAACAGAGTCAGGGGGGTTGGAGTTGATTTCCAGGATATCGTCTGTTGTTGTAATGTTGGCTAATTGTTCTGGCTCAGGGAGGTTGAGCACTTTGTGGAAGTGTTGAACCCATCTGGCTGCTTGTTCACTCTCTGATGTACAGATGTTGCCTTTCTTATCCATAACATGGGTAGTTTGGTTTGTACATTTGAGTCGCTTTGTGATTTTGTACACTATGCCCAGTTTTCCATAGGCTACAGCTTTCTCGGCTTTACTTGCCAGATGTTCAACAAAGACCCTTTTGTCTCTCCTAGCACTCCTCTTCACTTCTCTGTCCTTGTTTTTATAGGACATTTTGCTTTTCTCAAGAAGTCATTGGGACTTGGAGTTCAGCATTTTTGCCTTCAGCTGCTTCCTCTCTTCAACTTTCTACCATGTGCTTGCTGATATCCATTCTTTGGCCCCTTTCTGTTTAAAGCCCATGACCTTTTGTGCTGTTTCCGAGTATATGGTCTTGATAGCATTCCATTTGCTTTTTATGATGGGTTCATCCATTTCAGAGCAAGCCTCTGTCATGCTGAAATGGTTTCTAAGTTCCAAAACAAATTCCTTGTTTTCCTTTGGAGACTGGAGTTTTGCAATGTCCAGTTTCTTCTGCCAATGGCCTTGTGGGAATTTTTTTTACATGGTGGCATTGTTAGCGCCACGCACAACCCCCAACCTGGAGGACCAGGTGCTGCCTTTCGTCTCTCTCCTCACCCAAGACCAGTCTGGTATGGTTGAACCTGCCAGGAGCCATAGGCTCCCTCCAGCCTAGCTCTTAGGATCATAGAAGCACACAAGCCTCTCCACCTCGACAAGGTCACAGCACGGGGAGATTGCATGTCTGTTACTTCCTAATAACTCTTTTATTAATTTTCCAGCGGGGAGGCATAGTCTGTAGATTTCTAAGTTATTGAAGTTGTTGTGGAGGTGATATACATTAGTTTTAGGCTGTGTGTTTGATGGACTCTGGCTGGAGAAGATTAAACAACTGCCATCTGCTCATTGCAGTGCTACATAATCTATATCTACATCATCATGTTTCATCTGCAGCACGTCCACCTGATCTGGTTGTTCAGTTGTTGATGTTTTCTAACTTCTGCAGCTTTTATCCCTCAAATATATGAAAGCTGGTGAGATTGCATCCATAAATCCTATAAAGATAATTGTAAATAATACAAGTTGATGCACACTTTGTGCCTAAAAGGGTTTTGCAATTAGGAAATTCTCCTTTGACATGCAATTTTTATGGATTTTTTTACGTATTGGAGTGACATTCTAGCATTTTCTATATAGTGAAATTATAATCTATATTATATATAGGGGTAGAAGAATAAAATCGATTCCAAGCTTGTTTTTTCCCCGCATATGGCACGTGTGCGCGCTAGAGACGCGGCGGGCTTCATTGTGCTGTGTTCATTGCTTGACAGTGTGTGCTTCCACCTGCCGTGTTTTACTGTATATGTGCTTTCATTATTATTTTCATTCACCGTTTGGAATGCAGAACAGATGTACGAATCTCATGCACTGACAGACTTTCACGTGTGCTTTGTGTTAGTTCGTCCTGAAGCTTGATTGCGGTTAAATGCACTTGCATTTTCGAATACTTTTATACAAAATTGATGTTTGCACAGTCAGAGCAGGACAAAACATCTGATATATCTAAATAGATCTGTGCATTAGTCTGAATGCAGCCTCTTAAACCTGCCGCTGTCTATGATCTGATCAGTAATAATCAAACGACAATAATGCTGAGGAAAAAAAGAAAAACCCAATAGTTATTAGTCTGTAAACTTTCGGATACTTAAAGAACACTTATTTTAAATAAGTATATTTTTAAGTAGCCTGCTTATATAATACAAAAATTAAATAAAGTACAATTTGCACAAAATAAATTTGATTTAAAAGGTATTTGAAAATGTAATCGTGTGCAGTAGGCTAATATTGAAAACTGAGAATGTGACTTATCGTGATATTGAGTTGATGATGATAATCGGAATTGAATTGAATCGTAAAGATTCACACCCCTATTTTTAAGATGGCAGTACTGACAGAGATTCCAACTATAAACAAAAAGTATAGAAACTGCACTTTTGGTTAATATGTAAAGTTGTAAAGATGTATTTGCACAGCAGAAATATAAAAATGTTATTAAAAATGTAGATCACGAATCGTTTTGGAATCGGATCGTGAAGTGCCTGAAGATTCCCACCCCTAATTATATAGAAGTATAGTCTTTCCCACATTACTTACTGTGAAGTCTTGACTTGTCTTTTGCAATAATGACAAAAAATGCAGACAAAAAAAATGAATTGCAAGGCGAGCTTTGCTAGGAGACTCTCCTCGTTTTAGGCATATTCTGTTTGTAACCTCAAAGTGACAGAGCTGACAGAGTTTATCCCACCTTCTTACACAAGCTTTCAGAAATTATTTTCAAGTTTTGAGTAAGTATGAAACCAGCTTATACATTTATTAATTCATAAGTAATTCCTTTTTTCAGATTTATTACCACATTATTGCAGGCTGGTAGGTTGTGCTCCTTGACATATTCACCATACATCATACTTAGTTTAATGTTCCTATTTCAGGCGTACAGCTGAGCTCAGGAAAATGTAATAGTCAAAAGGTTGTAGAAAATATGAAGTGCAAACATACAAGGGGGTTAGAGATACAGGATTCTACTAAAGTATTTGATGTTATAATTATTCTATCATCTGATGTTAAGCAGATGTTCGGTTTGGAATAAAACACTAGTGTGCTACATACTGTGTGGTATATAATGTATATTACCTACAATTAGTATGTGAAATAACATGCAACAATGACATACAGTAATGAAGATTTTATTTACAGTACATGTGTGTGTGTGTATAAATGCATGATTCATATATTACACACACACACAATCAAATTTGCATACTGTGAGCAATGTAGACCTGTATACTGCATTGAAAATACTTAAGGTAATATGCTGTTAGTAACATACCCACAGATTCTTATGTCAGCAATCACATAGCTCACAAATTTGTGATGTATGTGCACAGTCAGCCAGTGTGTGTGTGTGTGTCTTTGTGTTAGTGGCTAATGAAAAGAAGGAGCTCTAGAAATGGATGATTTGATTGAGAGTTTTCCCCATGTCTGCATTTAGACCCTCAAGATGTCATTCTGTTGCTGTTTAGATCAAAATAGTCAATAACTGTCTCAAGGCCATGGCTGATCTGGCATCCACCAGCACAACAATGAACCGAGAAACAGGAGAGACCTTTTTAATGCAAAATAAATCTCATTTAGTTAGCATGTAACTAAACTTCTTTCTACAGGAAGTGCCCTAAAGTGACCCCTCTTCCTCCTCCTCAATGTTTTCTATCTGTCTGTGTTGTTGTTGAGTCATGAGAAGGTTAATGTGTTCAGTCTTTGAACAGTTTGCTGACGGCTGCTCTGCTCTGTGCTGAGGAGGAACAAACAGTCAAATCAATCTCACCCTTGCCCCGCTCTGCTGTCCTGAATTAGGTTGCCATGTCCTCTTTTCTCACATGCACTATGCCATGTCTTTTTTCCAAATGGTCTTTCTGTTTTGTGTTTTTGTCAGAGATGAGCAATCGCGTCCTTTCTTTGAGAAATTGTTTTCTCACATAACTTTCACCACAAAAGTACATTGTGGTGTAATAAACGTATGAGTAGCTGTATTATTGCATCC
The DNA here is from genome assembly GCA_027564155.1 of Gymnocypris eckloni scoliostomus. NCBI lineage: Eukaryota > Metazoa > Chordata > Actinopteri > Cypriniformes > Cyprinidae > Gymnocypris > Gymnocypris eckloni. The sequence goes on from CM050414.1 coordinate 23,274,928, forward strand.
ATGTTGCATGATCCTGTCATGGCCTCAACTCAGCTTCAGGATCTCAGCTCTGCTCTGATGTGTTTTCTCCATTTGCTCTATATTTATGCCACTTGTGTCATTGTGCTTTCTCCATTTGCTCTATATTTATGCCACTTGTGTCATTGGAAGGGAGCCTTTGTGTGTGAGAGTGTGTCCACACATGCCAATGGATTTTAATGATGGCAGCTAGAACCGTGCAAAGTGAACACATTTCGGCATCCGAGTTATTTATAATTTATTTTTAGCACGTCCTATTCACTAGCAAATGTTTATAGCCACAAGTGATGCTCGTGACCAGTAAAGGCACACTAAGGTACTTTGTTAATTTTTTAGGCTATTTTTTAAACTGACTGCTATTGAAATGAATGCAGTACCAAATAAATGATAAGGTTTTTGGTCCACAAAGGAATAGCTTGGAAGAAAGAGATGGAGGTGTTTTGCAATAGCCAAGTCTATTTCCAGATCTCAATCCAAAAACTAAGTTTTGTGTGCATCCTCCAGTATAGGCAAAAACTAAATAGGATTTTTCAATTGGCTTTATTGATTACTGCAGAAAAAATTCTGTGACCATCAAATGGTCTTGATTCTTACACGTTAAGAAAATCTTCACAAATGGACACAACCTTAATGAATTTTGAAGCCTGAATGCAGTCGGCAGATGTAAGAATCTAAAGTTAAAGCTGGTTTATTTTGTCATAGAAAACTTGAAAATATGAAAATTTAGCTTGTGTTAACCACAGACCTTATTTCAGGCATTCAGAAGACAATCCAATTTCTGTAAACATTGTTATTGAATAAAATATACCAATCACCTTCACCAATCAATTTTGTGCAAACAAGGTTTCAGAATCAATATTCCCACATGCTGATAACTAGCTAAACTTTTCATTCGTTTCTCATTAGTGCCTGGTTTCTCCCAAGGTTTTTTCTCCGTTCTGTCACCGATGGAGTTTTGGTTCCTTGCCTCTGTCGCGTCTGGCTTGCTCAGTTGGGGACACTTCATTTCCAGCAATATCAGATACTATTTAAACTGAACTGAGCTGGACGATGCCATCACTGAATTCAATAATGAAATGCCTTCAACTGAAATTTGAGTGTTTAATCTTGTCATTTTACATTATTGACACACTATATTCCTATTTTGATATTGTGCAGTTGCTTTGTTACAATTTGTATTGTTAAAAGCGCTATATAAATAAAGGTGACTTGACTTGATTAGCTGTGCTTTTTTTGTGTGTCAAAATACTACTTTTTTGGTATAAAACATTGTTGAATTGCTTGAAATGATGCTTCTTCAGTCCTCACCCTACATATTATCAACAGAAGAAGAGTCTTGCCAGTGTGTTCTCCAGTATGATTAAAAGGGTTTGTTCACCCAAAAATGAAAATTCTGTCATTATTCTGTCACCCTTATGTCGTTCCAAACCCGTAAGACCTCATCTTCCGAACACAAATTAAGATATTTTTGATGAATTCTGAGAGCTCTCTGACCCTCCCATAGACAGCTATGTAATTACCACAATCAGAAACGTAGTAAGGACATCTGTAAATAATCCATGAGACATCAGGGGTTCACTTTACGAAGATAAGAGAATATTTTTTGTGTGCAAAGAAAACAATAATAGCATAATTTATTCAAAAATCCTTCTCCCCGAGTTACCATCTTCCGTCATTTTGGAGAGTACCCCAGAATCAACGTAATCAGTGTTATCATTGCTGTCTCTGGCGGATCAGAGAGCTCTCAGATTTCATCAAAAATATCTTAATTTGTGTTCCGAAGATAAACGGTCTTACGGGTTTGGAACGACATGAGGGTGAGTAATTAATGACAGAATTTGTATTTTTGGGTGAATTAACCCTTGAATTAGGAAACCCATTTATATCTGAGATTTTCAGGTTTCTTAACAGCTAATATTTTGTGTGTAGTCACTATCTCTTAACGCTGTCCACCATTTATGTGTGCGTGTGTTGATTTGGGTGTTTGTGCTCTGTTTGCATAAGTGGTAATATTGACTGGGTGCCTGTGGTTAGAGCCTCAGCCACCTGTAAAATTAGCATTAATTAATGAGGGAAATTAGGAGCTGTGGTCTAAAAATAGCAGGTCAGCACATTGTGGGGAAAGGGGATGGGTTTTGTTTTTGTCTGTTTTAAAGCAATAGTTTACCCAACAATGAAATGTTCTCTCATAACCTGTATTCTGTGTCTCTCTCTGTGTAGATGACTCTGCGGACGAGGAGCCCACCTCTCAGTCAGACCACAGTGAGATCCAGGGCACTCTCAAGACTCTGGCCAGTAAGTTGGATGACTTGAGCACATGCAATGACCTGATAGCCAAGCACGGAGCGGCGCTGCAGCGGTCTCTGAGTGAGCTCGAGACCTTACGTGTGCCTCTGGAGGGAGGAGAGAAAATCAAGGCTGTCAACGAGAGAGCCACCCTCTTTCGCATCACCTCCAATGCTATGATCAATGTAAGTAGAACTGACTTTCTGTTATTACAGAATTTGAGTTTGGTCTGGTTTCAATTAATAATAAAATATATATTTTATGTATACACTATCGTTTAAAAGTTTGGGGTCAGACATTTTTTTTTAAAGAAAATAGTGCTCTTATTCAACAGGGATGCATTACATTTATCAACTGGGGCAGTAAAGACCTACACTGAGAGGCTAATATTTTTCAAATAAATGCTGTTAAGAATTCCTGTTGAACTTGAGAATCCTGAAAAACATTTATTCAATATTTCTTGAGCACAAAATCAGCTTATTACAATGGTTTCTGAAGGATCGTGTGACACTAAAGACTGGAGTAATGGCCATTGCAGAAAAACATTTCATTTTAAAATATATTAAAATATAAAACGTTTATTTTTTTGTAGTAATATTTCACAATATTACTGTTTTTACTTAGTTTTTTATCCAACTGTAGCCTTGGTGAACATAACTGACTTTTTTTTTTAAACCTAAAAAAAACAATCGTTTGAGTGATAGTATATGTTATTAAAATGTGTGTAATGACAATATAATAATTGATTGCTTGGATTAAAAAAAAAAATTGGAGCTGGAGAAATTTGTCTCCATGATTTATGAAACAATGAGTCTGAGCACTGTCTGATTTTGTTCAAATTAAGGACCGGTTGTATTGTCTTTAATCATCTGGACAGTATTTTCCTCTGTTCTTAGTTCTACGGTCAATATGAATGAGCAATGTTCAGAAATAATGGCTGGAAAGATTGTGGTTCATTTATCACAATGGACAATGTGGAATCTAATCCAGTACTAGCTGTCTTACCCAACCATACCAGACTCATTTCTGAACCTAGCTCTAGAACACAATACAACAGCATCTTTACTTGGAATCTTTTTCAGAGAAATTCCTAATCCGTCTCTGTTTTCAAATTGTATGTTCAGTGTCGCTCTAAAGCCAAATGTTGTTGCAGATACCTGGAAAATAGATTTTCTTTTTTGTCTGTAATCAATGCGCCTCGACTTACATGATCAATACAGGTCTAGGAATAGCTCTCAGTTTTGCGGATGTCCTCTCTCTGTGTCTTTGATTTCCTCAATCAAATTCTGGATAGGTATCACTACTCACAGTCATGGAAGTCAATATTAGAGGTGATTTTGTCTTGTGTGTTCCATTTTAACTTTGACAAACTGAATTCATCTATCTTAGGTGAATGCAATTTCATGCTGTTTAGTTGGATTTGTGTGGATTTCGAGAGAGGATTTTGAACATAATTGTGATTGTTGGTACACAACTTGAATACAAACCTCACTTCAGTCTTCACAGCAGGTGTACATTACTGGTAACTTACTCTGGCAAAGCAGTGACCACGTCTTTAACAAAAAAGGTCAACCACATTTTTGAAACCCGTTAAAGTAATCATAATTTTTAAGTAAAATGTCTCTTTTTCCAAATTTTCATGCACATTTATTTCATGTTAAAATGTGATTATGTCCATTTTAGGTGAGATAAGTTGCGTCAAAAATGCCATATATAAGAAGTGTCTGCACTGATGAAGTTTGGAAACAACTGATATAGAGCAAACTATCTCAACATGTACACCTAATTAACTGTGTTTATATTTATGTTCAATATAATCCAATAGTTCACCAATGTGTTGTTGGCTGATAACTTTTCCATCTGTTTCTCACTTCTTGAGATTAGCTTGAATCATTAGCCCTGCAGACAGCAGTCAGGACCTGAGTCTTTGAGTGATGAACGCTCCACCAGATCTACCTGCTATAACACTTTCATTAGTGAGATCTCTGTTTGGACTCTTCTTTAGTCTTTTCCTCTCTAAAATGATTAATAGCCAGCTGAGCAGAAATACTCATGCATAATGAAAAGTGCTGAAGAGCACTGTGAGGTCTAACTCATTAAAGCACTCGGACAGGCTGAATTCTAATGAGAGGAAAACCATTCTGATCTTTGTGTGTGGTCTGATGGACAAGCAGATGATATGTTTAATAATATGCTTCAATATTTGAAACAAGGAGAGAGAAGAGATGAACATTTCTCTTGTTGTCACCTGACTCTCTGAGGCTTTGAATCATGTCTGTGATGTCATACACTACTGTTCAAACGTGTAGGGTATGTACACATTTGGTCATGTTTTTGAAAAGTTGCATTTATTTGATCAGAAATACAGTAAAAACAATAATTTTGTGAAATATTGCATTTTAAAATAAGAGTTTTATTTCTCACTTGGTTTAATATTGTATCTAATGCAATGACATTTAGACACTTTTAAGTGTTACTTAAGTGTCCAAATGGTTTTGATCTTCTGTGTTTGTGTATAAGATAATCTCACAAAACCAAAGTAAATGTATAAGTGGAAATCTATCTAGATTCTGGACATGTTGAAATATTATTGGGAATCTCACTGAATTTCACTACATTCAGTGAAACATTTATCTAATTTTACTCACTGAATCACATGACTCTCCCTCCCCCTCAACTATTTGAAATGGCATTTCTCGTATATGTGGACGTGCGACACACATGCGTCTCTTTCCTCTAAGCTCTTCCTGAAGTCACGAGCAGTCTGGGGCCCAGGGCCTCACTCAGCAAAAAAAAAAGTGGAAGTTTGCATATGTTAAAGGTGAGGAGCTGTAGTTTCATGAACGTGCGAGGAAGCCACAGTCACATGCTAAGCATAGCACAGATCCTCTCTCACAGCAGAGCTCTGGACACTTAGTGCTGACAGGAGTCAGGTAAGGGCTGGTTTGTTGCTTTGTTTGTGTAAGTGGGAGTGGAGTGGAGAGATCTTTACTGTTGCTTTTGAACTGTGTTCTGTACAAGGTCCAAAATAAACGCCTGCAACGTGCCAAATGTAGGTAAAAATGGGCTTGGTGAGATAATCAATCTAGTGAATTGCTTTAAACTTTATTAGGGAATGTTACATAATACCTTCTTTAAGTCAAAAAGAAAAATGATTTTCTGATGCTTGGTGATGTATTATGTTATAATAAAAAATAAAGACAAGATATACAAACAAATGTTTATTGAAATTTTGCCTCAATTTTATTAGCAGCAATTTTTATATGAGGCATAAATAGTTTTCCCCCATGAATTCATGCATTAATGCCTCCAAATGAAGATATAATGATTTTCATGTTTTTATGAAGGTCTTTTATGTACAGTGACCTGCAAGGACCTATCATTAATATGCAACAAAAACTGCTTTGTAATGCTATATATGCATATATAATTGTATACTTTTTTCTCTTTTAAATATTCCTATGTAATATTTTATACATTACATTTTTTAAATAGATTTGGCAGACTTTTTGTCCAAAGCAACTGCATTCAAGCTATATGTATTACCATTCCCTGGGAATTAAACCCATGATGTTGGCGTTATTATAGAATCTTGTAACGTTTTTCAATTATTCTGCCATTGGCAGTTGTGGTAAAAGGGGAATTTTGGTCAGCGATTCTGTGCCCATTTTGTTATAAATTGAACTCTGTTTTCTTTGTCAGTGTGGTTCCTGATAAATCTAGCAGACGGGGTCAGTCAGATGAGTTGTGTCATTGTGCCTCCATATGAGACTAGGGAGATGGACAAAGAAACATTGATCAAGAGAGAGAGAGAAGAAGAGAGGCATTGACACTGACTGTACTGTAAAGACGTAATTGGTTGTGACTGCGAGCTGCCTTACTGATTTTGTGGCTGTTCTGTAGTCTCAGTTATTAATGTGATTGATGAGCTCTGATGAGAGATGCTCTCACAGAAACTAAGTTAGATTACAGCGGTTATTTTTAGTGAAAACTATTTGTGCTGTGGGTGGGTATTCTTAATAATGAGCAAGAAACATGTTATTTGTCATACCTTGCACTATATGTAGTGAAGGGATTTCAGGTTTCAGTGCTATGGAATGAGAACACGGAATAATTGAATTGAGATGAATAATGACACTGTATTGTCTTCTGTAATTATAACTGAATTTATTCTTACCTAATTTAATAACTTTGCAGCATTGAGGCTTTTTCTCCTGTTTATTACTGAAAAGCTGGTTCAAATCGATCTGTATTGTATAAAGCTCTACATAAATAAATGTTTCTTGACTATAGAAAGGAAAAAGCTCTTTAAAATCACACGTATTTCTCCTCGGTAACAAATTAAACTGAGAGCAAATGGAGACATATAGTTTTGCTGATAAAAATGTATCATCTGAGCCAAATCTTTTACTGAACCATGATTGTGAAGTCAAAACAAGTCTAATGAAGTTTGAAGGAGTAACCTTCTGTGTTATTGCACTGGAAAATAGACTGTTTTGTGTCCGTGTTATTGACCAAGAGTAACCTCTCTTAGACGCTTGTATTACTCAATACTGCTAATCCGAGACGCAACTAAAAAAGCATGACTCAGCTCAGAGACAAGTCTGTATGTTTGCGTGTTTGTGAACGTGCACTGGCCATCAGATTTACTTTCACTTCTGCTTTGAGTTGAACCACTAGAGCTATGACCCATGATCGATTTCATCAGATCTTTTCAGCAATTCTGTCATAGACATGTCAAATGTAATTTCTTAGATGTTGTGAAGCATTTCTGGAGAGAAAGGTGGAGAAAGAGGAAGACAGCGAGAGGAAGGTATTTATTTCCATGATCTCTTCTTGTTGGGAGCATTTTTTATGAGGGAGACCAGCGCAGTAATGAGGAAACCTACGGCAGGAGGACAAACAAGATGGCTAGAGAATTGGGAGCCGGTGTTCTGTCGATTTGTGACTAATATATACTGAATCTAGGTGTAAATCTCACCGTATCATGAATCATATAATCTTTTAAAATATGAGTATAATAAAATAATTACCAGTATATAAAATTGTGTGTGCGCACATTTATGAGTGTATGTACAGTACGCTGTAGTAAAAAAAACATAATTTCAAACAAGTTTTACAACAGGAAATTATAAATATATATGTATTGTTTTAGATCACTTTTTTAATGTAAATCTTTTCATTAAAAAACCTAAGCGTTTAAAGGATTATTTGGTTCAGTTTTATATGAAAATGTAATTCAGTAAATGTTGAAATTATTTTAAACCCTTCTGTGGCTAAAAATAACTATTGTTCTTAATTAAGTAATAACCTTTGAACTACTAATCCAATCTGCATGCTTTAAAAAGTCACAAGTTTTGCTCAGCATTGATTTGTCAAAGAAACCCATGTGGTTTGTTCCTCTGAGCCAAACTGGAATGATTGTTGATGCCCAGTTCATGTTGTCATCTACCCACGACTTCTTTGGAAATGAAAACAAATGGAAAGTGAAAGTTTTTCTCACTTTTTTCCCCAAGGCATCGATCTGTTTGGGAGTTATATTATGTAAATACATCTTACATAGTTTGCAAAGTTCATTTGCACAATTTTTTCAGTTGCACTTAGTATATTCTGTCTCGTTTTGAGTGCAGTGTGTGAAAAGTTTGTTTGTAGAGTTGTTTTCACTACTTGCTACAGTATTTGCATTTGATGTTCATGATCAGATTGAAAATATATTTCTCTGAAAAAGTCACTTTTGCTTCAGTGATCTTTTTATTGACTCCCTGAGCTGTATCTATATTATCAGTAAATAAAATAGACCTGTTTTTCACTGAAAAACGACTTGAATAATGTTGTAATAAACGGCTATAACTTGCTTAGGGAATGTTAAATGTAGACTAATTTCATTTGGAAGTGTAAAAAATATCCACGTATAATCTTCAGGAGTTTCTGTTCGCAAAAACAAAAAACTTTAAGGGTTAAATGATTATCTCAATCATAGTTTGTCTAATTATGGTTTAAAATCATTTGCATGTATGCATTTTGGTACTTTTATCCAATGCGACTTGCATTGCATTGAAGGTATATATGATATCAGTTCATGAACTCCCAGCGAATCAAACCCATGCTCTACTGTTTCAACTGTGATTGAATCAAAACTCTTCACAGAGGTTGATCTTTAGGAGCAGAGTCAAACCCCTGGTATAAATAGCACTTTCATGTTGTTCCTGAAGCTTCTGTGTTTGTGTGTTTGTAATCTTCCTGCACAGGCGTGTCGAGATTTCTTGAACCTGGCAGAGAGCCACAGCCGCAGATGGCAGCGAGTACTTCAGCATGAGCGAGAGCAGCGCATACACCTGGAGGAGACCATCGAGCAGCTAGCCAAGCAGCACAACAGCCTGGAACGAGCCTGGAGAGAGGCCCCCACGCACGCGGTCAACACACCCGATACGCCCACCACCAACACGGGTGAGACATCGCGATCATTCATAAATGAATATTATAGAAGTGAATGAGCTCAGCTGAGACATGGCATGATGGTAAACCAGCATGACTGCTGTAATGGAACTGTTGTGCCTGTTTTTGACTACTTATGTATGTACAGGAGTGAGTGAAAGGCCAAGGAAAGAAGAAGCGAGTGATGAAGATGAGGATACAGAGTATTTTGATGCCATGGAAGACTCACCTGCTTTTATAACAGTGACTGCCACGGACCCCTCTCACCACAGGTCAGCTTCATCCCCACTTAACCCAAACATTAAAGTCATACATTTTTCATCAACATTGGTGTAAATAAATTAAATGCAGACATTTTATTAATAATGAATTCAAAACACATTTCTTAAGTGAATTTCTACTACCTACTGATAAAAAGTACACCAAAAGTCATTCATTTCCAATGGAGAGTAGTATGGAAGCTGCATGGAGTTTCGACCATATGAATAAGCATATTTTTGGGATCTCATTTATGCTTCGATTGATTGCATTTACATGTTTGAACTCAAACATATGTGAGATGTATTCCAATCAAAATTATGAGCATAAGGTGAAAATTACCAAATATTTTGCACTAAAACGTAATTATTTTAAGACTATTTTGGTAAAATAAGTGGTTATTAATAACAATGTCTGAAATAACTATTTTATAAATTAATATAATGTATTAAATATTTATTATATAATTTATTAAATATTTTAAATAGTCCTAAAAAACAGTTCCTGTGGCTCAGTGGTATAGCTCTGCGTTAGCAGCGCAAAGGTTGTGGGTTCGATTTTCAGGGAACACATGTACTGACAAAAATATGTATAGCCTGAAAAAATATGTATAGCCGGATAAAAGCGTCTGCTAAATGCATAAAGGTAAAAACTATGCTTTTCATTCAAATGTATTGTGTGGATATATTCACGCATTCACTATTCAAGTATTCATTCATTACGGGTGTGAATAAGTGGAGGATAGCGCTTGTGGTTTATTTATTTTTTATTATTCACTAATCGTCTCCTGAAACCTTTATTCCATCAGCCAAACACAGTCACACTGTGTGCACATCCTCTCACTGTCTCTCCCTTTCTTGTCTGTGCAGACATTCTCAGAGTAATCTCAGTGGTGCTAGTGGAGGACAGCCCAGCGACTGGAACCAGGAAGACAATGTGAGTCTGACACGAAACAAGAGCCGAAAACAAAGGTTATATACACTAGGATCCAAAAAACAAGAAAAATCTCAGATTGAAAATATCATTTAAAAGAGCTACAAACAAAATGCTAAGGCATTCTGAAATACAAAAAATTATTTGTTTCAAGGGCCTGAAATTCGCTTCATATTTGTAATGAAAAGTCTTTTTTTATTTTATATTAACCTAATGTGAAGTGGAAGCATTTTCATTAGTGGCCTCAGACTTTTGGACCCCACTGTATTTCTTGTGGCATAAAGATCCAGTAGACTCAGCGTGACTGTGAATGTTTCCTCAGGCGGTCTGTGTTCATCATTGATTCTCACAGCTGTTGTTCATCTCAATTAACCGAATCTTAATTAACTGATATCTGCTCCCCTCGTTTCATCTTTCTCTCGGTGACTCACTTTCTCAGACAGATGGAGCATCAGTCAGCTGTCAATGTTTATGCATTACGTTCCTCAAGGGCACTCAGGCCCTTCAAATAATGTCTTTCAGCATAAACACATTTCAGATGTTTTTTTAAATACAAACACTCTTGTCTGTCTTTTTTAGTGTTCTGTGAGCAGTAAGGATTTTTCAGGGAAAGAGCTGCAGCCTCACAGGATGAGGCGGACCCAGATCCCAGATAAGCCCAACTATTCACTCAATCTGTGGAGCATCATGAAGAATTGCATTGGCAAAGAACTCTCAAAGATCCCAATGCCTGTAAGTGATATCGGAGATTGATGAAATGGTCCTAAATGCAAGATTAGAATCAGTGCATTGCTGAAATAAAATAGAAAACAAAATGTGCCCAGATTCACATTATATATCATGTGCATGTACACTACTGTTCAAAAGTGTGGAGTCAGTGAGTTTAAAAGATATATATATATTTTTTTTTTTTAGGGCTGTCAGTCGATTACATTTTTTTAATCTAATTGATTACACGATGTTTCGATTAATTAATCTGATTAATCGCAAAATAAATTTGACTATGAAAATACCACAAAAGATCATTTAAAGGGGTCATATGATGAGATTTCAAGTTTTCTTTTCTCTTTGCAGTGTTACAAGCTGTTTGTGCATAAATGAGATTCCTGAAGTTGCAAAGACTAATGTCTCAAACCCAAAGAGATATTCTTTATAAAAGTTAAGACTTGTCCACACCCCCCTAAAACGCCTCGTTTAAACACGACGACCCCGTTGACTACGTCACAGTGTGGGAATATTTGCATAACACCAAATGCATACGCAAAGGAAGAAGGTAGAACACAACGCACTGGATTGCTGGCCAATCAGAGCACGCCTCGCTTCTCAGAACAATGAGCTTTGTAAAAATCAACACGTTTCAGAAAGACAGGGCATAGAGGAGCAACAATAATGTGCAGTGTTTCGAAAATTTGTTTTTTTTACCTTAAACCACATAAACACATTGCATTACACCAAATAATGTTCTTTTTAGCAACATCATATGACCCCTTTAAAACTATTTTTGTGTTAAATGAGAAAAAATAAAGTAGACATTACAAATTGTTTTAGAAAGCTTTAGAAATAAATATTTTATTCAACATAAAAATGTAGGCTACAAAGACTTAACATAAACTATGGAACACAAAATAAGATAATTTGTTCATACAATGAATGTCATTAACCAAAACAGATTAATTACCAACAGTCTTCCAAATACTTCTATTAAGTTGCACAAAAGAAAGGTTTGAAATGACAAGAGCGTGAGTAAATTATGTCAGAATTTACATTTTTTGGGGGGAACTATCCCTTTAATGTTTTTTATTATTATTATAATTAATGAAATTATCCTCTAAATAAGAAACTAAATCTGCTGATTCTTTCAAGGGTTACTCCACCCCAAAATGAAAATGTTGTCATTAATCACTTACCCCCATGTCGTTCGTTCATCTTCGGAACACAAATGAAGATATTTTTGATGAATTCTGAGAGCTCTCTGATCCGCCCATAGACAGCAATAGAATTAACAGGATCAACGTTCAGAAACATAGCAAGGACATCGGTAAATAATCCATGAGACATCAGGGGTTCAACCGTAATTTTACGAAGCTATGAGAATACTTTTTGTGTTTCTAAAGAAAACAAAAATAACGACATTATTCAATAATTAGTCTCCTCCACATCACCGATTCGTTTTCTCCGCATCATCGCAGCGCCTTTTTGGAGAATATCCACTGCACGCAAACTGAAAATCTGCTAAAGCTTTGCCATTACAAGAATAAATCACTTTTTAAAATATATGAAAATAGACAATTATTTTAAATTGCAGTAATATTTCACAATATTACAGATTTTCTGATCATATAAATGGTGTGCATAATAGACTTCTTTTAAAAACATGAAGAAAAAAAAAATCTAGTGAAGTATGAACTCTAGTGTATGTATGTTTTACACTAATATTGTTCACAACCTCTTGTTCTATGAAAGAGAGGGTGACACTTCTCTTTAACTTAAGTTTGAAAAGCAAAGAATACAAAGCTAAAGCTGCCACAACTTGTAAGTAAAGTAAATATGTATTTTAAAGTAACAGATTTAGCTGGATGCTAACCTTTTAATTCCAAAACAAACAAATTGTCACAAGACAATTGCAGTATCTCCACATACTCGACAATATGTAGTAGAAGAATGTGAATTGGGACACAGCCAATGTGTTTTCCTCTCTCCATGTGTCCAGGTGAACTTCAACGAGCCCCTGTCCATGCTGCAGCGCTTGACAGAGGATTTGGAGTACCACGAGCTGCTGGATAAGGCGGCGCGCTGTGAGAACTCTCTTGAGCAGATGTGTCTGATCGCAGCCTTCTCCGTCTCCTCATACTCCACCACAGTGCACAGGACAGCCAAGCCCTTCAACCCTCTCCTGGGAGAGACCTACGAACTGGACCGCCTGGAAGAATTTGGCTACCGTTCCCTCTGTGAACAGGTCAGTGTTAAGAGTCAAAAGGTCTATGGTAACATATGAGAAAAGCTATCCGTTAGCATTTATATTCACCTCAGTAGAGGTTGTTAAGCTAGAACAGGGCACTCCACTATTTTTTTTCTGTGATGGTAAAGCTGAATTTTCAGCATCCATTACTCCAGTTTTCAATATCACATGATTTCAGCAGTCATTCTAATATACTGTTTTGCTGCTGAAGTAATTTAGCATTGACTGCAGCATATAAATTAGGAATTTAGCAACAAGAGAGGAAATGAGAAATGAAGCAATTTATCATAACGCAACACTTGTTTTCAGTCACCTTCAGCCATTACTGGAAATGCTTCTCATGCAAGGTTCAGTGATCAGCGGGTAATGATGGTTGAAGGTGACTGAGAATACCAGAATCACACATAGAAAGTCCACACGTCTGAATGAATAAAGACACAGCACTCCCTAGTGGTGAATGTTATATTCAGCACTCGACTGATATTTGCCTGTATCTTTCAGGTCAGTCATCATCCGCCGGCAGCCGCACATCATGTGATGTCACAGCGAGGCTGGACCCTCTGGCAGGAAATCACCATTGCTAGCAAGTTCCGTGGCAAATACCTCTCCATCATGCCTCTGGGTGAGTGTCCGCTCCTCTCTTGACTTTCTCACTATTTCACTATTCTTCATATGCTGTAAACAAATGTACACATATGCATGCACTAGGTTGTAAGTAACACAAAATCTTTAAACATTATTTATGCTGATTATTTTATTTTCACGCAGGGGATATATTTAGTATTTTTCTCTAGACTTCACATGATTTGTTTGTCATATTGTGATAATGATGAACACGTTGATTTTCTGTCTGTCTAACCAGGTGCGATCCACCTACAGTTTCATGCGAGTGGAAACCACTATGTGTGGCGTAAAGTCACCTCCACCGTGCACAACATCATTGTGGGCAAACTGTGGATTGATCAGGTTGAACTTCTGACATTATTAAGTTTCTATGATTACCGGAATTTTCTTGCAGTAGTATGTCCAATATTCAAAGCCTAGAAACGTCAAGGGGAATATATTGCTTGTAGGTCCATGCGTGTAGAATATTTTCTTTGTATGACCTAGTTTAATCAATTTTGATGCCCTCTTCTGAATAATAAAGACTAAAAATGAGGGGAAAACATTTTTGCAATTAAACAATGCAGCTAACATTATTGTTAATGGCATAGTTCACTCAAACATGGAGATTTAGTCATCCTTTACTCACCCTCATGTCATTGCAAACCTGTATTCTTTCATGTTTTGAACATAAAAGAAGATATTATGAAGAATGCTGGTAATCAAACAGTTGATGGTGCCCATTGACTTCCATAGTATTTATTTCCCTACTATGGAAGTTAATGGGGACCAATAACTGTTTGGTTCTTCAAAATATTTTCTTTTGTGTTCAAAATACGAAAGATTACAGGTTTGGAATGATATGTGGGTGATGAAAACATTTTCATGTTTGTGTGAACTATTCCTTGTAGTATTAACTGAAAAAAAGACTTTTTTTGTTGCTTTAAGGCATGTTTTCTGTTCAATATCAAATACGACTTTATTGAAGAAAAACACATCATGCCTTCATGACCATCAAGGTTTTAAGAACCACTGATTTAATTGTAGGTATGTCTCTCTTTTCATCTCATACTTTCTTTGTTGCAGTCAGGAGATATTGACATAGTCAACCACAGGACCAAAGAGACCTGTCAGCTCAAGTTCTCTCCGTACAGCTACTTTTCGAGGGAAGTCCCACGAAAGGTATGTTTTGGACTTAAATCGTCCCTGACCTTTTTCCTGTCCCTCCCGCTGTGATTCATGTGTGAGTTATACTGACAGCAGATAAGAGGCCTTAATGTTTTCATGCCTAAACCATCTTTCTATCCTGCTCTGCCCTCTATCCGTCTCTTCATGCTTCTGTAGTTCAACCCCAGAGCTTGTTATCCTTGTTCTCCTTTTTCTTCCTCTGTAAGGTTACTGGGGTGGTGAAGGACAGTGACAGCCAGGCCCACTACATCCTGTCAGGAACATGGGATGAAAAGATTGAGAGCGCCAAGATCGTGCAGAGTAGCAGAAGAAGTAGCAGCTCTGAGGGCAAACAGAAGACTGTCTATCAGACGCTCACACCCAAACTGCTGTGGAAGAAATACCCGCTACCGTAAGAGACAGCATTAATGTCTGGTATTAATGTCAATCAATACCTCCATATACTAACTGAACTTACCACCTGCCTACTGACCAACCAAACCAAATTACCAAAGCGACTGAATGACTAACTTCCTATAGACAGAGCTACCCGACTACCTACAAACCAAATTAAATACCTCCCAAACTATATCTAAAGGTAGTTTGTCCAATAGGTGGGTACTGCATTTTGCAGGAAAATGGAAGTTACATTGGTAGCTACTTAGCTGCCAAACAACTTACAGACTAAACAACCTACCAGCCTCACTACCGACAGACCAAACTACCTGCCTGCAGAGCCAACTACCTCTTTAGCCCCGTTTCCACCGCAGGAACCAGGATCTAAATAACGCTCCAGGTTGTGATGTAGTTTACCAAACTAAATACTGAACTAAAGATGTACTATGGCATTACCTACCTAAGTCTAATGTCACCTAAGTTAGTTTAGTAGTTAGTGTGCTAGGTATCAATTCAGCAATTACTCTTCATTTAGAAGGCATATTAGGGTTGTTTGGAGATGTAATATTCCAGCAAGTCTGCTTGATCTGTTACCAAAGAAGCATGTCAAAATTATTCGTGAAAATACGATTTTCTTATCAAAGTGATAAAATGTTGTTTCAAAAACTAGTACATCCTCCGTAAAGTTACAAAATAAAAGTAACTTGCTGTGGTGGAGCAGTTATGAAATATTGTTTTTGTAAATACTTTCTAGCATTTCATTGTTTATTTATTTTTAAATATGCATGCAAATTACAGCGAAGTGCAAGAGTTTCTGTACGGTGTTCAGCAGTGGTCAAAGAGGATTTCAACATTGAATTATGAATTGATTTCTTCCTGTAAACTCAGATAAGTGGATTCGGATGGAAAGTAAATTACCACACGACTTTGCTGTTTGTCAAAAAACACTAGGTAATTCGGCCAGGGATTTGTACGTGGGTGGTGAGAGAAAAACACCGGCATTCTGTATTCAGACAGTAGTAAAATCACAGACTAACCTCTGTAAATGTTGAAAATCCCTGACGTCTCCATGAGAAATGATTGCATTGGTATCTTCTTAAATACTTACCTGCCAAACTACCTACAGTCTAAACAACACACCTACCAGACTCATTACTGACAGACCAAAATTGCCTACCTGCAGAAATACCTTCTTCACTTCCTACTTACCCACTTAACTAAAGGTGGCCTTGCAGAACAAATTATAAAGTTAGATTCTCTGCATCATTTTTGCATTTGTTTCTCATTCTCTTCTCCATCTCTCAGAGAGAATGCTGAGAACATGTACTGTTTCTCCTCTCTGGCTTTGACCCTGAATGAGGAAGATGAGGGTGTGTGTTGGACGGACAGCAGGCTGAGGCCGGACCAGCGGCTGATGGAAGCGGGACGCTGGGACGAGGCCAACGTAGAGAAACAGAGGCTGGAGGAAAAACAGAGAGCCACGAGGAGGAAGAGAGAAGCTGAGGCCTATAAGGCTATTGATGAAGGTGAGCGGAGGTCCAAGGTCACACAAGATGGTCACATCTCTGTGACACTTTGACATCTGTGACCATGAAACTAGGGGTGTTATTATTTTCATTGCTGCAAAAGCTGAGTCTAAAATGTAAGTCAATTAATATTCACTTCTTGTATATTGGACCGTTTTAGAAAAACAATATCCCATTTGCAATCGGTACTGATATTTGGAGAAAAAATCTGTACTCTATAAACTATATCACGATATAAATATAAAAGACAAAAAAGTCATACGGGGGCATATTCCCATATCTTGAATTTTGGGGAATTCTAAATGTATTTTAATAGAGTATATCATTAAATCGTGAACTCTAAATGTGCCCGCACAGTAGTCTAACTTACATTTTATAGTGTATGCGTGCACCCTGTGGGTGGTTTTGTTTTTGCTATATTTTGCTATAATTGCATATCTTTTAAACAACAATTACAATATTATCGTAGACGATATAGTTTCATGTAGAGGTGTATGATATATAAATTCCATTTGTCAACCACAACTTTTGTGCCATAGATCAGGCTGTTCTCTTTATTGTTGTTTTCTGCTACAGGACAGGGCTTTGAAGGCTACGTGCCGCTGTGGTTCCACCAGAGGACGGATGAAATAACGGGAGAGACTATTTACATTTATAAGGGGGGTTACTGGGAGGCCAAAGATAGACAAGACTGGAGTATGAGTGCCGATATCTTCTGAACATGCAAAACAATCGACTAACTCTGCAGACAGACAGACAAAAGAGGAATAAACCCTCTACATGGACTCATCAGGGCCTTGGGACTGCAGAGGTAGTGGCAGGAACACCTGCGCTGTTTGATCTCTTAGAGCGCGTGTGTGTGAAGGTGTGTTTGCAGCCCAATGACATATATCTTTGCCCGACTCTTAAACAGACTACTAAAATGGGAGAACTGAAGAATGTTCTCTCTGAAGTTCACCTCAAAGACGAGTGTGTGGGAGAAATGCGCAGTTGAACTCTTAGCCAAGTGCCGCCCCAATTTACCTTCCAAAGCAAATCAGGTTATTTTTATTCAATACAACCCCATCACAAATGCACTTTCCTCTCTTCCCAGCAGTGAAGTACACTGGACACAGTCTTGTTTATAAAGAGATCATTTCAAAGACGCTCCACCCCCGTCCCATGCTGGCCTGGAGCACACATGAAGGAGACTCACTCAACTCAACACAACGCAGCTGCAACATTTCTGTGACTTGTCTGATTGTTCAGCTTGTACTTCTTTTAGTTTCATATCAACAACAGTACCATATTTGGACAAAGGAAGTTCTTGTATTTGCATATCCCGGGAGCACAATCAGACTTTCTCCCTGGCTCCGCCCACTTTGCATAGCAAATGACAGTTAAGATTCATCTCATGTCTTCAGTTAGCCAATGAGCTTCAGGCAAGCATTAAAAGAGCCCTTGTGTCTGTTGTATTGGACAGTGCAGGTATTTGGACATAAATGTGTTTTACACCCATGAATTATCATGCACATTAATTAGCTGCTTCCTGCATAGGCTCAGTGGAGCCGCAGTACAATGCATATCAATGCAATTAAAAAACAACAACACTTTTTTGTACAATCAGGATACTTATTGAACGATCAACTAATAAAAGTAAACAAGTCGCCCGCTTGACTCACTCAGAGGACATAGCAAACAATCAAAATGCAATGTATGATGCTGCAAACACAAGCAAACAGTTTGCTGACCTTGTTTTGTGTTCATAGCATGCTTGTATTTATTAGCAGTAGAGAACGTGGAGAAACCCAAGTGTTCCTGATGAAGGGGATTGCTGTAGTTCACATTACATTGTAGTTCAGTAATTCAGTACTCCATGACAGAAAGACCGACGGTTATAAATCATCAGGACTCAAGAGTGGTAAAAAGGAGATATTTCTGTTGTTTTGCTGAGCACTTTGAAACTGTAGCCCCCATTACAACGTTGTATAACAGAAACAAATCTATTGTATTTTTTATGTTTAGCAAGTTCTCATTTTATTTCTAATTGCTGTTGAAAATGTAGAATTTGACTTAAGGTCTTATTTTGCGCACCTGCGACCATATGCATTTTGTGATAACCATAATTATTATTGCTATTATGAAGAAAACAGAAGTAATGATGCCATGCCATCCTAATAATTGCTGTTTTGGTAAAAACCTGATTTTTAACCACGAGGTTTACTTGTAAATGGATCCAGCTAGTCAAAGTTTCATTTTTGACAAGCTGTCAATGTACGATTATAAATGTTAATCTTTTCTATTAAAACTCACTGACTTGGATACCGGCAGGCACTTTTCATGTCTATATACATTCGTTAGGAATGTTTTGGTCTCATGCAGATAGACTGAAGGGGGTGTGATGATTTACTTGTTCATCACCAGCAAGACTGTTCTGTAGGATTTTATGACCTCTGAACACAGATGTGTTACTAATTTCAAACCGTTTGTTAATGCTGGCATATCAGCTCTAAAACACTGAATGAAGCACAATGCATCAATTTAGGGTTTGTTCCTTCACACTTACCCATACATGAAAATGCCATTTTCCTTAAGATTCTTTATAAAAACAAATAAAATATTAAATTTTTGTTGCATGGTTTGCAAGTTCAAGATTTGAGTTGGTAATAGAGATTATAAATTCAGAACTATAGAGAAACCCACCTTACCACTGAAGGACTTATACTTTTAGGATGTTCTAAAAAAAACAAATCAGTTGTTTGTGAAATCGATTAGAATTAAACGTTTCAGAAAATAAACTCTTTGAAATAAAAGCATTGTATTAAAGCCTTTGCACAAAAATGGCAATGATATGGAGTCGTTTTATCACCGCAGCTTCACAGGTTTGATTTTATTGTGTAAAGTTAATACAGAGCTCATATGCAAAATGTGGAATGTAAATTACCTAAACGATGCACATTCGTCAAACGATACATAGAAATCAAAGTACTGTTAATAAATAAAAAAAAACCTGGAATGAATTCAGTGGCTCACAATCCACACCAAAATCTCATTAAATTCAAGAGTTTAAAAAAGGACCATTCTGAAGAAGCAGAACAGAGTAACTGAACAGATCTGAAAGTTAAAAATCATTTATGATACGATTAAAAATAAATGATTTTAAGAGTTTCGCCCTAAACAGCCACACAGTGATCCAATGCATTTCTCATTAAATTAATTCAGTTCTAAATGACTTCATCTGAAAAATTCAATCCACCACCCACCCATCAGAATACATTCAGCATGTTAGGCACTTAGAAATATCTGAGCCTCCAGTGGGCTAATAGAGGTTCGAGGAGATTTTTCAAACAGAAAGAAGATCAGCTGCAGCAGGATTTGAAACAAACAGAGCCTCGTGAAGCTCTATCTCTACAGCCCAACAGAAACGAGATCTGGGCTAATCAACATGAAGAATGAACACATTTGGGCTAACATTGCAAGGCAAGTCATATTGTTGCCAACTTGCCAACATCTGACAAATACTGTGCCCAAATGTACGAACTCCTGATTGTGTTACATCTGCTGTTATTTAAGCACAATACCATTCAACACTATGAATTAACTACACGAGCCATATTTGTCTTGCAACTCTGTGGAGGATGACAATTCTGGCATTTAAACAAGCAGTTAAATTGACAGCTAATAAACACAAAAGTTCAACCTTAAAGTCACTCATGGAATGTGCTCCGCTATGGAGAGTCGATCATCTCTGCACAGCCAACAGGCATGATAGAAAAATTATATTCACAAACAGCACTTTTGTGAAGAGCGAATACATTGATTCAACACATTAAAAAAGCACTCAAGAGTCCTATTTACAGTCCAGAGCTGTTGCTGTGTTTGTGTTACGGTTTCATGTCCCAAAATGTGATCTAATAGGGCTCCGTATTGTCAATGCTGATCTGGTGTCTCCATATAAAGAGTATTTGGTTGGACCACTTTGGCATGTAGTACAACATGTAAATCTGTTAAAATGAAGCTCAGATCTGCTCTGGTCTGGTGTTTAGCGTGCCGCAGTTCACAACAACCCCTCGTTTTCAAAGCTGGTGTGCAAGAGAAAGAAGGCAAATGGTACAAACTTGACGCCAGCGCCGCTATAGAACTTATTCTGAAACTCCACCCTGAGGAGAGAGAGATGATTTCAGTTTGAAGTATTCAGTATAAATTCATACTGTGTTTGAATATATATACCGTGTATGTTTGAGGACTGTACTGACCAGTGGAGTCTGAGAGCATGAAGGAAGGCTGAAAGTCCCTCCATCACCAGCAGGATGGACACAGTGAGGACAGCAAACAGACCAAAAACAGGCACCAGGAACACAATGCCCACACTGGTGTCCACACGCAGACCGACCCGCATCACCATCGCCCACAACACTTCAGAGAGCTCTGGACCACAACAAACATGTTCAGCAGACCTTGATTTTAAATAAATCCGTTTTTAAAAGCAATTGAAGGCCTATAATTGTCAAAAACAATAATTTACAGGTCCTATATAGGCTAAACATTTCACCCAGAATTTCTGCTGTAATTATGATAAAGCGACTTGTTTCAAACTGAGTTGCGTAACTCGTCAGTAAACTACGGCTCTGTGTATTAAAAGCCGCTCCATCTGAAAGCAGGTGATGGAGATTTACTATAACTATAAACTGTATTATTATTTTATTTTGCCCAGCACGACACTGAAGGGTATGTTACTCACGGGCATGTGCCAGGCTGAGAGCCCACAGACGGAGGTAAGACGCCGTGTTAGAGATGCAGCCCAGGCAGTACTCTATAGTGTGGATGGACTGATGGAGGAGGACATCAGCAAAATCAAACTGTGGAAGAGAGGAAACTTTGTTAGGCTCATAGGGAAAGCAGTTTATTCACACCAAACGATGCACGGAATTAGTTTCAAATGACATCACAACAGGAGTAATTTTATATAATGATATATATCACAATAGTTATTTTTCCTTTTAATATGTTTTTATACCATAGTACTTATCATAAATCTTGTCACCTGTGTCAATATCACTGAAAAACGAATTCAAGCCTAAAAAAGGAAAAACTCAAGCTCACTGAAGATAAGTAACTCATTTCAAGCAACAGGACAAAGCACTAAAATAAATAAATGCTAAACACATTGTAGAAATAAAATGTCATATTAAGTTAGAAAAGTGATTTTGTCAAGAGCAATGAGAGATTTCCTCTCTTTTGTTGCTTGATTAACATGAATGACAGACCGCAGGAATATTAGACTGCTGTCACTTTAAGAGCTGCTGGGATCTAATAGACTGTTACACATGTTTTCTTTCAGCTGTTTACTTCCACTTAAGACCTAAATTACTGTGTTTACGAGGATACTTGCAAAGACAGGCATTTTCATACATATAAGTATGTGTATTTAACCGTACAAGGCCAAATCAACAAAAATACTCATGTTCTATGTCCAGCAGATTCATGTAAGATTCATGCAGACTGCTCAGAACAGTCTCATATACAGCACACGCAGATATAATGCTGTTGCTTGCATTTAAACAGCTTAAAATCACTTGTTTTTACACTTCAATGCAAAATGTGTGCAAATTATGCATTTCGTGACCACAGTGCTCCGCAACTTGATTGCATAACCGCAATAAAGATAATAGTCCAAAATCTCTACCGGTTTACAAATTTATACCGGTTAATCATGACTACTGGTATATCGCCCACCCCTATTCTGAACATCTTACCTCCTCTGACTTGTTGTCAGAGCTGGAGGAGTGGCTGTCCAGACTGGTGCCCTCCTCCATATCATGAACATGCATGAGAGAGAGCTCCTCCTCACTGCTCCGCCGTACACGCTGATAACCCTACGGAGAGAGAGAAAATCAGCCAACGGCCTTCAGCCAACCGCAGAACACACACAAACAAAACAAGAATCCTCACCCGGTACATGTTGAAGTGGTCTCTGCCCTTGTTTTGCCAGTAGAGGTAGAGAGGTTTGCCCAAGAGTAACACAGGCACAGAGAGCACAGCCACAATCACCAGGAACACCTGAAACCCAGCCTGTGGGGAAGAGAGAAAATACATGTAAAGAAACACGGAGGTGCACGTAAAGTGGAATGAGTGCAAGTACGGTTCTTTCTGTCCCACCTGTCCTGGGTAGAGGGGTTGACTGGAGTCCCCCTGCATCAGGAACATGTTGATAAAGTGGATGAGAATGCTGGGAGCTGTCTGAGAATCTCTGACTGTGAAAAACAGCCACTTATAAATGATCATGAACACCAGATAGCCGAAGAGGCAGAGCAGGAAGAGCAGCTCAGGAATAAGTATCAGGTACACGTTGATTGTCCGTCTGAAGTGCCTGAACAGATGAACATACAAAGTATTAGAAGGATCAAAGTCATACATTTGAAATGGATCTATCGAAAATAGCTTTTAAAACGTCTCACATGTGATTGAAAACGCCAAGAACAACTCCAAAAGTCATGTGGATTATTCCTATGATCACAGACATCTTCATCTTATAGGAGTTCAGGAAGGTGAGGCGGTTGGATGCCAGGTTCCAGATCTGAAGAGTGCAAATCAAATATTACTAAACTTCAATCTAAAAATAATTGTATAACAATTCAAAAAATCATAGCTTGTCATTCACCCATGGAACCTTCACCCACTGTTACTTGTTTTTATGGTGATGTAATAGTAAGGTCATTTGTTTCGTTTGATAACACAGTAACAAAATGAAGTCAGAGACCTACCGGGTCAATGCCCAAAGGATAGGCCCCTTTAAAGACTCCCGTGACGTTTGGATCCAGTGCAAGGAAGCTATTTGAGCGGAGTGTGCTTGGACTTGGGAGAAAGAGAAAATGAAGATCACATTAGAGCTACATGCTGTACATGAGAAATCTCTGTGCCTGCTGTTGTTCCCTACGGTGAGGTCATTAATCAAATCATCTGCATAATCTCCATCAGTTTCCAAACGTCCAACTCCCAAATTTTTCCATCAGCATTTTAGACTGGCTTGTAAATTCTTCAAGTGGATTTCAAATTGTATAAATAATTTATAATTTACAGATAATAAATAAATAATGTCTGATTGCAGGAATTGTGCTACAACTCACCAACTAGGCTGTTGGCGCTGACCAACATTAAAAAGTTAGGGGCACATTAAAATGACAGTAAAGACATTTATAAATTATTGTAATATTATTGTAATTATCTGTATGAGCTCCATTTATTTGATTAAAAAATGCAATAAAAACTAATATTTTTAAATACTACAATAATTTATAAATGTCTTTACTGTCATTTTAATGTGCCCCTCCTGAATAACCCAAAACGTTTTAATGTTGGTGTACATAGAATAAACTCGAGACCTGCACCTACACCCAACGCAACAGGGTGCGGCGAGGGACAACTCTTGATGGGCGAGAGCGGGTGCGGGCGGGAAGAGACTTGTATATGTGCGGGATGCGGAAGAATAAAATTATTTGCGGGACTCCCGCAAAATAGAAATGATCTAAACGTAAAATGTCTACAACATCATTGTTATTTATCAGTTGCACAAAAGCAAAAATAACTCATATTAACATTAAAATGATTAACATGCGCAAGCTAGGCAGAGTTTCTATTATTAACACGTGTTTAAAGGGTTGCGCAATGTAGTCAATCCCAGACTCAGCTGTTGATTTCTGGAATGAAATGGCCATCACTGCAGTGCTGAAATTGTGTGCTCACGAATAGTCTCATTTTAATACATGAAGGGTAGACATTGTGAAAGATTCATTGTGTTATAACAGAGCTTTATGAGATCGCGATGAACTGAGACGTCAGCTTTTAGTGATAATAAAGGAAGCGTCAATAGCCTAGTGCAGTGGTTCTCAATCCTCTCCATGAAGTACCCCCAGCACTGCACATTTTGTAGGTCTCCTCATATCTGACACACCTACTTCATGTATTGCGGTCTCCACTAATGAGCTGATGAGTTGAATCAGGTGTGATAGATGAGGGAGACATACAAAATGTGCAGGGCTGGGGGTACTCCAGGACAGGTTTGAGAACCACTGGCCTAGTGGTTAGTGCGCCCAAATTTTCACATTTTCAAATATTTAATAAAAATAAAATGTCATTTAGAGCATGAAATGACAGTTGGTCAAAATAACAAAACAGATGCCAAGACATCTTCATATTTATTTTTAGACAAAACAATACCAATGTTTTAACTTTAGATAAGTTAAGAAATCAATATTTGGTGGAATAACCTTGATTTTCAAATCACAACAAATTAAAACATTTGTTATTAAAATGTATTGGAAATTAGGAAGAAATATTATCAGACCTTTATAGAATAAAACAAATATGAACATTTTACTCTATGAATTTTTCCTAAGAATTTGTCCATAGCTGTAGATCCCTTAAAGAAGTTTAGAATACTACATTTTAAAACATATTTTGCATACTGTATAGCACATTGTTCTTTTATTTTGTTGCTGAAATAAAGGATGCCGTGCACAATACTTTGTGCTTCGGACACTCACCTCCAGACTCCAGGCACAAACATAGCGCTGACGTTCCACCCCGAGCCGAACAGGTTGAGTGATTTGGAGAAGCAGTCATTGTATATTAATCCAGTGTAGACTGAAAATATCCCCATCAACAGGATGATGTAACGGCCCTCGAAAAAAATGTTCCAGATCTAAAAAAAACAAACAACAAACAAGTAATACAATGTTAATCAAACTATAACAAAATTAACCAAACACGTAAACTAATACTAGCCTAAATAACTTTTAACAGCCATGTCTAAATGATTTTCAGAAGAAAATTAACACGGTCATAACAGCAAGCTGCATGTACCTCATTTCTGGTTTTCTTCAGTTTGCGGTCATTCTCATACAGAACCATCCACAGAGCTAACAGCGCCATGATGATGCCGTGCCCGAGGTCTCCAAACATCACAGCAAACAGGAAGGGAAAGGTAATGATTGTATATGGAGCTGTGAGAAGGTGTGATAAAGGAAGCTTACACATCTTATCCAAGCATATGTGTGAAGCATTGAGGGCATGTTAAAGCTGCAAACATGAAGTCAATTTTAAATGTTAATACTTAATGTTTTTAATCGCTACCCTCTCACCTGGGTTGACCTCTCCGTAGCTGCTTACGCCGTAGGCATCCACTATATTCTGAAAGCCTGAGGTAAACTTGTTGGTGCGTATGAGGGATGGTGGAGTGTCATTGCTTGGGATCCGATTGACAAATGAGGGAACTGTGGCTCCACTCTTCCTCTGAAGGAACAAAACAGAGTCAAAGGAATAGTTCACTCAAAAATGAAAATTTGCTCATTGAAGACTGACACGGAAGAAAATAAATAGTTGAATAACGGTGCACAAAAAATATTCTCGTAGCTTCGTAAAATTATGATTGAACCACTGATGTGACAGACTCTTTTATCAATGTCCTGGGCCTTGAACGTGTCTGTTGTGTTGCTGTCTATGCAGGGTCAGAAAACTTTCGGATTTCATCAAAAATATTTACACCCCAAACACTCAATAGAGGCCATGATTGTGCCATTGGTGTGATAGTGTAATTTTCCTTGGTACTTTTGATGTCGTCGTTCGTTTAAGTCTTTTTAGTGTCTTACCAGAGATACAGGTTAATCTGCAGGTTGCTGCTTAAGATTGTGAGTGTGATTGTAATTCTGTGATAGTCTTTTATTTTGTTTTGTTTCCATTCTGTGATATTCCTTGTAGGGATGAGCGAGTACAGCATTATCTGTATCTGTATCTGTATCTGTTAACCATATGAATTATCTGTATCTGTATCCGTACTCGGACTGGGCGGGGCCTAACCCGGAAGTGGGCGGGATTTAACCTGGAAGTGGGTCGGGTTGTCTTGAAATGGGCGGGGCTTTAACCGGTATGTTATTTTAAGCATGCAATTGATATGGGTTGATCAGAAATTGTTATATTTATTGCTGATTAGAAAACTATTTACATGACAGCATCAGCATTAAGCTTCAGATCAATGGTTTTGATCAAAAACAAACAAACTATATACAGAACAAGTTTTGCAACAATGAATACAACACATGCGGTTGCAATTATGAAGTAAAATGTAATGAACAAGAGTTTCATCTCAACATAACTTTCTTTTTCATAACTTTTAATTTTTTTATGATCAGTGTGAATTTTTTTCTGGTTCTTTTTTTTTTTTTTTACACCAGGTATGTGTGTGTGTAGCTAATTAATTTGTAATATAGTTTTATACCACCACTACCTTTTTTTATGAAATACAGCAAGAAAGTGTCATACACTCTCTTGGTTTAAAAGGTTTAAAAAGAAAAAAAATTACATTCTACCAAGCACCACGTCTGAACAAACCCCACGTTTACTGCAAAATTCTACTGGTTAATAAGTAAGTACTACAAACCAAAGTAAAAACAAACCTGAAGCTGAAGAAACCCTAAACGTTAACAGAAAAACCTGCGAACCTGAGTGACTGAGGGAGAGACAGAGAGATGGTGGAGTTCTCTTCTCTTCTCAGTGTTCTGTGTGTGAGTGGCAGCAGAATAACAAAACAGCAAAGGGATAGTTCACTCAAAACGCTGCTTTCTCCTTTTTTCCAAAGACTCGGGCGGTTGCGGAGGCGTTTGTCGTTGCTAAGCAACCATCAGCCGCTCCGTTACAAGAAGGTGCGGTGCGCTTGCGGCATTCTGAAAAGTTGAGATGTTTTTATCTCGAATGCCTGGGGCGCCTGGAAAAACGAAGGCGTCGCTTCCATTATGCAGCGCATACCGCTTCTACATTTGAAATAACGAACTTGAGCGCAAAGACACGATAGAGGCCCTAAACCTGTATGTGTGTAGGAGAGGGGCGCTGTGACCTATCACAGAACGCAGACACAGTCAGCTACCCAATGAGAATTTTTATTCAATCCGAGCACAGATATTGACTCGTATTACTCGTATGATACTCGTACTCGGCAAAAGTGCTTTATCCGTACCGGATACTCGTTTCAGCCGAGTATCCGGCTCAACTCTAATTCCTTGTTAACTTGACTTATGCCTGATTGACTACGATTGTGGATTCTGATTGTGAATTGTTTGCTGTTAACTTGTATGTATCTTTTGTAATATATTTTGTACATAGTTTTGGTAAATTAAGGATAGTAGGGGGATAGACGCCATTTTATTTGAAACCTCTTTTCACATTGTTTTTGGGTTAGGGAGTCAGGTAAGTTGAAACTGTATTTTTGCTTCTTTCATTTTGATTTAGGAAGTATAGAGTCTAAACAAAGTATGTTTTTGTTTGTTGTTTTGGCCTTGTCCACCCCTGAAGCTTAACCCTTCTTTGTAAATAAATTCTTGGAACTCAGCATCTCTCTGGTATTGAGAGTCTTTCTATTTCCTGTTACGGCTGACCCCTAGCGGTCGTAACAATCTTAATTTGTGTTCTGAAAATGAACCAAGTTCTTACGTGTTTGGAACGACATGAGGGTGAATAATTAATTAATGACAGATTTTTCATTTTTGGGTGAACTATCACTTTAAGAGATATGTGCACAGTTATTAATTCGATGTATCTGAATTAGTGCACCTTAAATAGGGTCAAGTACTCACCGATCCATCCTCTAGAGCTCTCCGAAGAGCAGGCAGATCATTTACGGGACACCACACCTCAGCTATGAGGCACTTGTTTGTGACATCAAAACTGCAGAGGTTAAGGATGTGATATATGGCCTTCATTTTCTTAACCTGGATCACCCAAACGTACACGGACTCCGAGGCCTTGATCAACACCTGCCTCAGGTAATCCTCAGTCCGGTGAAGAACCTACGAAGAAACAATGGTAAGCTAAACCTTTTCGCGTGTAAAGTTTTAAGTGTTAAACATAACCAGGTTCAACCAGGGGGCCATCGCAAAAATCAAAGGGGTCAGCAGGATAACTTAAAATGAACAAAATGTATGTATTTACATATTTATTTTTAAATTGTTTATTAATGTAAAGCTCTGTAGTAATATTAATTAAATGCTTTATTGAAGAACATATAGTTTATGAAATTTCTGGAATCACTAAATTAATGTATATATTTCTCAGTTTGTGTGGATAAGATTTTGAAAACAAGTTGTTGTCATAATTACATCAGGAAAATGAATATTTTAGCCTGTATGGGGAACGTGTAAGATAAATGTGTATTTCCCCCCAGATCAACCGTACGTGGTATTTTGTTGCCCTGGTTTCTGAACTGTTCTCACATGAGCATGCAGTAAAAGCATTTGCTGTGCTCTTCAGTAAACAAATCTTCAATCAATCAACGAATATTTTCTAGGCACAGAAACAACCCAACTTACTTTTCATGAATGATTGAGCTCTTTTCATAGGTTTTGAGAGGAACAGTGAGTGAGAACAAAGTATCAACACATCATTTAATGGTGCCTGTATTCTGTGAGAAATGAGTCCACAGCCTAGACCTCGTGAACATCATGTGCTGAGTTGGGCCACTAACACAATTTTTTTTCTCTCTTTTACAGAACAGTCACAAGCAAACTTAAATGCCCTCAAACTTAACCTGCCCCCTATATTCCTCCACTGCATGGCTGTCTAGAACTGATTAGGAAAGATTAGTGACATCATTACATCCAAATAATTCTAATATAGATTGAATTATATATAATTTCTGCTCTTTTGGTTGAAGTATCTGAAGTACCATCCACTGCTAAAGAGAGAGAGCACAATCAAACCCTTGTACTTATTGCAGCCCATCATTTATTACTGTGCATGACACAAAACTCCAGAAACCTCCATGCATTTCATTACTATAATTCCTATGTTGTAGTGTTATAATAGAGTTCATTTCTGTGTTATAAGTGTTATTTTGAGGAATTTGCACTATACACAAGCACTATTGCAACATTAAATTAACTGTTCATTTAAGAAAAGAGATATTTTGTTTCTCTGACCTAAAAGTGAGATTGTTTGTGTGAATTTAATTAAACTTTTATAATGGATGCTTGAACAGTTTGTGCATCAAAGTTGCTTTGAATCAACCTCTACTATCCCCGATTTAATCAGTCAGTTTCAAAAGACGTTTAAAGTACAATTAAACATGATTTTTTATTTATTTAAGATTAAGCTGAGCTTATTAGTAACTAAAATAAAGGTAAAAAACAGCCAGAGTAAATGACTAATCACACTTACACCCTCATCATGTTACACACAGTCAAAGGCAAGAAAAAGTGTGCTTGTCAAACTGTAAGAAAGGTAAAACCGAGCTCATCCGGCCTCAC
Organism: Gymnocypris eckloni scoliostomus; assembly: GCA_027564155.1. Classification (NCBI taxonomy): domain Eukaryota; kingdom Metazoa; phylum Chordata; class Actinopteri; order Cypriniformes; family Cyprinidae; genus Gymnocypris; species Gymnocypris eckloni. The sequence continues at coordinate 23,304,780 of CM050414.1, forward strand.
CGTGTGCAAGTCCTGAATGCGTGTGCGGAGCCCCTCCACCACATCTGTCCGCTCCTCATTACTGTTGGGGTATGGGTACAGGTGACAGTGGTAGCTATGAAAACAAAAACTACATTTTCAAAACAGCACTTCTAGTTCTCTTAAGAACAACAATTATCTGAAATAATTAAAATAGATCAAGAAATGAAACCATGAAGCTTCCCCTAAATGTATCAGGGAACAAGCCATTTATAATCTTTATGAAAAAGGAGCAGTTTGTTACACAATCAGAACGCTGCTGGTTAACTGCCCCAGATGTGTGGTAGCTTAGCACAAAGTTATTTAAAGCAGAATGATTAACAGAATCACCTCAAGTAGAATGTAGGAAGTTGATTTAAGAGGTAAGTTACCAGTCACAAATCTTCTTAACTTTTGTCCAATCTGATCTCCCCAGTAGGAGATGAGAAACACCACACTCCTGGTTGGCTCCCCCTGACAAACCAGACAGAGATCATCTTAAAATACTTAAATATTACTATTTTTGTATTATTATTTTTTATTGAATAAAGCTTCCAGCATTAGAGTAAAGGCTTAGATCAAACTGACCACAGAAAAAGAAACAAATGGTTACAAAAATAAGATTTAACTACACATTTTTAAACCAAAAACAACATATAAAATGAAACCATGTTGGAAATGCCAACTAGTCTCACCGTATCAGGGTCCTCCAGAAGCCCATCTGCCTCCGAGTAGCTGAGGATGGTGTAGCCCTTACACACTCTCCAGAGCATTCGCTCAAACGCCTCGATTTTTACGCTCTGGATGAGCCCAGAAATGAACCTGTGCAGGAGGGACAAGAAGATTATTATCTCCACTTTACAACATTAACATGTTTTGTGTGCTTTTAAACATGCATACAAGAAACAGGATGTTAGATAAAAAGATGATAGCAAAAGAAAAAATCAGTCTGCACATGGAAGGTGTGCAACAGGAAACTGTGCTGATGATGAAAGTTCTGTCACATTAACTGCAGGTGAGTCAGAGCAGGACATGGGCAAGAGCAGTATACTTTCAGCTTTAGATTTTTAAACACCGCTCACCCAAGCTTGGCTCCAAGCCTCTGCATGCTGGTGTAGTCCATCATGGGTTCTTTCTCTAAGAAGGGAAACTCTTCATACTGGACCTGTGACGGCTCCCTCTGCTCATACACAAGCAAAAACCCAGCAAGAGATTAGATTCACACAACGCCTCGTGATCAAGAAGAAGTTGCCAAGAGTTAAGCCTATTTGTAAAGTCACTGCTGGCTGCTCTTAAAGATCTGGCAGTCAGTGAAAATCACCTGCATGATTCACACAGTCCTTTTTAATTACACCAGAAAGATCGAACTTGATCGAGCACCAAAGACATCAAGAGACACAAAAGCCAAACTGCTTTTCAACAATTTTTAAGATATTTGATTTATAAAGAGCTGTTTGATTAACAATATTAGTGATATAATTCAGGACAAAAACAGGGTAAATCTTAGCTTCCACCAATCAGACATTCCCGGTTTCTTTTGCTTAAACAAATGTTCCAAACATTTGACAGCGAATCAGATGACCTACCTCTGCACTGCGGTGCACAAAGTTGCGAGTGATGCGCAGCATGTGTGTGTACTCGGTCAGTTCCAGAAGGTTCTTCTGGAGTTTATCCTTGTTCCTGGTGACCTCGCTCAGCTCCAGTTCCAGTCTCTGAAGCTTCTCCTAAACAAAACACACAGGAATCGGTAGTATCAGCAGTCATACATCAGTGTTGTAAGCAGTGCACTGACACTGAGGATAGTGTTCCTGAGAGAGATCTAGCAGGGAACTGCAAAAAGGGATTTCAACTGATTAAATGATATCCAATACATGCGTTAAATGATTAAATGAAGGCATGACCGACTGATGAATATTCAGGAAAAAGTTATGTTTAATAACTCTCCATGAAGTCTATATATAGATTTTGAATGACAAATGTTCTATAAACTGACATTTTCAAAGTTAAAATGTTGTAAAAAGTTATCTTTATAGCACAGCTATGATTTAAATTATTAAGGCAAGGAAAGGAAAGTTTATTTATATAGCACATTTCATACAGTGTTAATTCAAAGTGCTTCACATAAAAGGAAGTGACATAGACATTAAAAAAATTATAAAAACAAGGAATTAAAAAACGACAATAAAAACTAAATGATATAAAAGTAGATTTTTAAATAATTTTATACAGTTAAGAATAGAAAATAATTATATATAGTGTAATCAGTTTGGACGTAGCACAGCGCTCATTCAACAAATGTACAGCTAAACAGATGAGTTCTGAGTCTGGATTTAAACTTGGCTAATGTTTTAGCACATCTGATCTCTTCTGGAAACTGATTCCAACTGCGGGCGGCAAAATAGTTAAAAGCGGACTCCGCTTGTTTTGTGTGAACCCTTGGTATTTCTAACTGACTCGATGCTACTGATCTGAGAGGTCTGTTAGGTTTATATTCAGTGAGCATATCTGCAATGTATTTAGGTCTTAGGCCATTGAGTGATTTATAAACGAGTAAAATACTTTAAAATCAATTCTAAATGTAACTGGAAGCCAGTGTAAGGACCTGAGGACTGGTGTGATATGCTCAGATATTCTGGTTCTAGTCAGTATGCTGGCAGCAGCGTTCTGGATGAGCTGCAGCTGTCTAACGGTCTTCTTAAAAGAAATGTCTTAAATTGAGCCAATGAAGCCATAAAAGAAAGAAAACAGAAGCAGAAGCTAGGCCATTGGCTGAGAAACCGGAACAGAAAAGACATTTGAATGTGTCTGAAAGACCAACTAATCACAAGAGTTCAACAAATGAACAGCGTTAAACTGATCTCACCATTATGACCATCACATGTTTGGGTAATGGTGCAGCTGGGTTCACCTCCCCTTCCGGCAGAGGGATGTCTTCTTTTTTGATTTCCCTCAGAAGATATCCTGTTATACAAGTCCACTTTGAGTTCATTTTGTTGATTTACTTTGGAGGATTTTAATTATCTTTAATGTCTGTTTCTGTGCACTGATCAAGTGCCATTACATACTAATCTTAAATCCCATTTTACTGAATTAACTTGAATGCACGGTTTATAAACTCTATAAAAAGCAAATAACCTGATGGTCCTTCCCATCGCTCATTCACAAATATAAAAAAAAAAAACGATTTATTTTATTTTGCTTAACACATTTCCTATTAATACTACTACTGTTATAGCTTGGTTATAACTCAACCATCATGAACATGCTTTGTGTTCAGAAAGTATTGAGACTCAATTATTTTGAAGCATAACCTTATTAAATAATTGATCTAATAAGTTTAATTTAAGTTTTTACCCAGAATCCTCTCCATCTCTTCGCATCTCTTGATTTCATTGACAAACTTCCGCTGAAAAGAGGTCACATTTTGGTTAAGCTGGAAAAAAAAACAGAAAAAGAAAATGTATATCAATACAGATCCAGGATGACTGGAATATTCCACACATATTTGAAACTCTCATTATTAATCATAAACAAACATAGTTTTATACATTGTTTAATTTTTAAGTGTGTAAAAATTATACATATTTATTATACATATATTTTTATATGTATACAACATTATACATATATCATATTTAGAAATAATAATGAATTTAAATGTGAATGTTTGTATCATTTTTACACACTTAAAAATTAAACAATGTATAAAACTATGTTCATAATGATTAGTAATGAGAGTAAAGAACATAGCGGCAAAGTGTGCTAAATATTAATGCATAATCGAGCAGTTTATGTGGGTATCTATCTGACAGATGCATCAAACACTTTTATTCCAACAAATAAACGACGTTCATTAAAGATGCAGAAATGTGTGGGTGGTCCACGAAAACCTAGTGTGCGGAGTATAGCTCGACAGCCAACGTGTATGAAGCAGTCACCTCAGCCCAAGAAATAAACATAGACAACACATACATTACTGACACTATACACCGACTCACGTCTCTGAACTCCACTAGCCCGAGTTCGCCGAGTTCACTGATGCAGTCGTAAGCGGACCCGGACTGCAGAAAGAGCTGGGCCAGACACATTTCCTCACTCCGAAATGAACCCATCTTTCCTCACCAAAGTGGGGTTAAGAAGTGTTAAATTCAACAGGCGGTGAAGTTTATGGTAAATGAAATCCTACAGGTCCGGGTTAGGGGCTGGATGGACTCCCTCTGTGAGGCGGACCGAGGTAAATGGACCGATGGATGGATATCAGCGCTGTGGCTCTTAACTCCAGCCGCTTTATCAGTGACACGTCTCCCGTTTCCCGTCCCAACAGCCACATCTGACCACAGAAACCGCGCTGTTAGTCGTTATTATAATCAAACCCAAATCTCCAGTACTGTTGCGTCGTCCATCCCTGGTTAAATTTCGATTGAAGTCCTACAGAACCGAGTCTGAATAAGCGCGACTTTCCTCGGTAATTTGCTCTGTCTTCGTATCAGATGGCAGCGAGCTAGACAGCTAACGTTAAGTTACTGTCGAAGGTGCTTGGCCTCTCATTCAATAATCTGTCGATTCAATTTTACAGACAATGACGCAATGTTTAACAACACTTGTAAATAATTCGTGTTTCTCTCTCTCTCGCTCGCTCTCTCTCTTCCGAACACGAACCTTTCCAGCACCTAAAACTTCTTGTTCCGTCAGTGTAAAGACTCGGCACACTTTCGCCAGAGTGACACTTCAAAATAAAAGTCGCAGCTCTTTTGCGATAGATACAACTAAACGTTGCGCTGGAATTAAATACAATTAAACGTTTAAATGCAAATAATTTGGAATACTATATTTTCAGTCTAAATTTAAGTAGTATATTTAAAACAATTAGTCTTACAACTAGATTTGACTAAATAGAGGGACAGACCTTAATCGGCGTTCCCACAATACGCTGCATTTGACACGTGTTTCTAAAGATGGCAGCTTGCGTGCATGCGTAACTGCACAGTGCTTTTAGAGCTCCTTAATGTTTCATAGTGAAGAACACTGAATAACGAGGAGATTTGACATCGCAGGATTGTTCAAACGGTCTAAAGGTATATCAGAAATTACTTCGCTTTCAAGTTTTGTTGGCATTTAACGTTAACTGTCTTAAAAATATAGTCTTTTTTTATTTGAGCCTTGTAGTGTCCATTAGTTGACATAAACATGTCGATTCACATTTCTATGCGTATGTATTAGGGATCGTAGATGCTGTAACTGGTCAGATCTGTGGGAAATGAATTATTAAGTAGAAATGCACATTTACACAATTACAACATTGCAGAACACTGCTGAAACTGATTTACTGAAAATTAAGATCACTTATTTGAATACCAAAGGTAAAAAACGAATGTTTTAAAATCTAATAATATGTTCCTTTGGCTTTTGATGCAGGACAAAATGGCAGATGTTGCAGTTGACAAGACTGATCCAGCTGGTTCATTACCCAGCACAGAGAAAGAATCCGATAACGTAATAGAAGAAAAAACCCAAGATAATCTGCCAGCAACAGCAGAAGAAGGAGAGGGTGCAGCAGGTGGTGTGTACCGTTACATCAAAGGAGATCTCTTCACCTCGGAGATCTTTAAAGTTGAGATTCAAAACTTGCCCAAGTACATTGGTTTTAACGACCTGAAGAAGTTCCTCAACAAGCATGGGACCAATCCTCACAAAATCAAGCTGTTTAACAAGCAGATGTTTGCCTTTGTCACTTTCAAGAACCAGGAGGAAAGGGACAAGGCCATGAAGACAGTGCACGGCATGCAGTGGAAGAGTAAAGTGCTGAGTGTACGGCTGGCCAAGCCCAAAGCTGATCCCATCCTCAAGAAGAGGAAACAAGAGGAGGAAGGGGAAGGTGGACAGCCTGGTGCAAAACGTGCAGCCGGTAGCCAGGAGGTAGAGGAGGATGAAGAGCCTCTCAATATCCAGATTGCCAATGCTGTGACACCCTTGTGGAACGTACCTTATGAAGAACAGCTGAAAAGGAAAGAGAGAGAAGTTGAAGGCGTTCTCCAGAAACTGACCAGGTATTTTCTGATGGGTCGGGTGACATGCATATGGCTTCCAGATGTTTCTTTTATAAATTGCACAAATAGATAAATGACATGACTTTGGCACATATATAGTTCATACATGAGTTTTTAGCTGGTTAGTTAAGTTTTCCTTCAATATAACCAGCCTTCTTGATACTTGTTCTCAGAGAAATTGGCAACAACAACAAAGCCATGCTTCCCTGGTTGTTTGTTCAAAAAGAGAAGTACAACAACATGTGCTGCCCACTCGAGGCCATACGACCGTCGCCTGTGCAGGTAAATCATCTGTGCTCACATAAATTAATCTAATCACAGTCACACTTTAATTAACTCACAAAATAAATATCATAAAGTATATGAAGGGTTGAATGAACTTTTTCAGATTAAATGGATGCATGAAAAATAGTTTGTTTAATACAGTCTGGAGATATTATGATTGAACATGATTTGTCATTGTCTAATAAAGAATTTGTCCTTGCAGACGGAGTACAGGAATAAGTGCGAGTTTGTGATTGGAGTGGGAGCAGACGGAGAGGATAAGACCGTGGGCTTTCGTTTAGGTAAGTATAAAGGAGGATCCTGTGCAGTAGTGAGTCCATCAGAAACCACCCATGTGTCTTCTGAGGCCAAGAGGGTTGTGCAGGGCTTCCAGCAGTTCATCAGGTAAATGAAATCATTCTGTTGTTAACTGGTGATAATGCCTAATGTGCATCCAAATCTAACCATGTTTATGAAGTCAAATTAGTTTTTTTTTTTATTCCAGGGGCAAAGTAAAGTATATGCCTGCATTACCCATCAGCCCTTGTATATGTATTTATTTCTATTTATTAAATGATTTTGTATTGATATTCTGAACAGGACATCTCCATATGCAGTATACAGTCCAGAGACGTATGAGGGTCATTGGCGGCAGCTAACAGTCCGAACAAGCAGGATAAAGCAAACCATGGCCATTGTTTTCTTCAATCCACAGGTAAGAGATTTATTCAGTGGTTATTTTTGTGTGTCCACTTTAAATGTTGGTTATGTATTTTACTATTGTTACTGCTGCATAAAATATGTAATTGTTTAAACAACCTAGAAACTCCAAGAAGAAGAAATTGAGGAACTGAAACAAAAGCTGCGTCAGTATTTTACTGGAGAAGGAAAAGAAAGTGCCATCACTTCATTGTATTTTGTGAGAATGGGACAGAGGTAAGACCCCAAAACCCTAAAATAAATTATTTTAGATGACTTTACACATTCTTTTATTAATCTGCATGAACCCAGGACATCTGCGGGCACAGAGGACCTACCATGTGAACATGTGACTGGAGAAGAATGGATTCACGAAGAGCTTCTCGGACTAAAATTCCGCATCTCTCCACACTCATTCTTTCAGGTGAACCTTCTGACAATTTGACTGTTATATAATTACTTGAGAATGAATACTATGATACTTGATAAGGCATCAGGCAGCTGGTTCCTTTATGCCATCGTGTATGGGACTCAGAATATTAGGTACAGGATAATAATACTGGCCTTCAGTTTAAATGTCCTACATTGGTGCTATTGAAATATTATAATATTCTGATTGTTGATACTGACAGACGAACACCCCTGCTGCTGAGGTTCTGTACTCTGCTGTGGGTGAATGGGCGCAGCTGGACCAGGACAGCACTGTGCTGGATGTGTGCTGTGGAACAGGAACCATCGGCATCTCGCTGGCAAAGGTGCGCCGTTTACTTCTACAAATACACAAAAATAGGAGTAATGAACAGAGCAATAACAAAAAAATATTCTGTGTTAATAGAGAGTGAAGAAGGTGATTGGCATAGAGTTGTGCCAGGAGGCAGTGGAAGATGCTAAGGCTAACGCGGAAGCTAATGGTAGGCCAGAATGGCATTATCATTGCCTTGTTTTTCTCTCTCCATCTCCCATGATAAACTCACACTTCAGATGTACATTTTCAGGGTTGACCAATGTGGAATTCCACTGTGGAAAGGCTGAAGATGTGTTCTCCACTGTTCTTAATGCTGTTGTGTCCCCCAACGTCACAGCAATCGTTGATCCTCCGAGAGCCGGGCTACGTGCGTACAGTACTCTCGAACGTAACTTTTGACTTGCATACATGTTTTGTTTAAGTTCTCTGCTCAAATATTCTCACTCTCATCAGATTCCAAAGTTATTCTGGCAATTAGAAGAGCAGAGCATCTGAAGAGACTCCTCTACGTCGCCTGCAATGCCAAAGCCGCTATGAACAATTTTATTGAGTAAGTTCATTATTTTCTGTTTCAAGTGAACAATGATTTACACATCAAATTCAGGATAATAGTATCCAAGCTATTGTGAAGTGATTGTATTTAGTAGGGCATTACATATCAGAATGGCGGTGTTTGAGTGAAAATTTGAAATAGGAGAGAAATCAACCAAAAGGAAATCAGGTTAATTATATTCTGATAAAAGATCATGAAGACAACTTGGTAAATAAAAACATGGTCAATTGTTTCAGGTTTACTTTCTTCTGAAAATAAAATATTCCCAATGAACTATTCTAAACGGTATATTTCTGTCTTAGTCTCTGCAGAGCTGTTTCTAACCGTGTGCGAGGAGCTCCTTTCCGTCCAGTGAGAGCTATGGCTGTTGACCTCTTCCCCCAGACCATGCACTGTGAAACCATCCTGCTGTTTGAAAGAGTGGACTACAGCTCTGACACTCAGACCACAGAAACCTGAGGCTTTATCTTCACAATCTATCAAGCCAGCACAGCTGTTTCTCTTCCATTTAAACACTGAGTGATATTCAAGTGTTCACTTTTAAGAAGAACTTCAACTGACTTGATCAAAGTGCTCAAACCATTACCACATTTTTGTATAGGTTTCTCTTTTGTTTGCATTAAAAACAGAACAAGACATCAGTTTCAGGTCATCAATTTATTTGCATAAACAAATCACTGTATCAGCGATCATGTCACATTAAAATAACTTTTTTAGGCAGCTTTACTTGCAGCTAAATCGTCCAACATTATCCCTTCAATGATAGCGACTAAAAAGCACAAATTTCTTCTCACAACTAATACACACTTAGCAAGACTGACAGGACAAGTCGTACACTCCAGACATGTATTGGGAAAGCATATTCTCTAAGCACTTTTAGTATGGCAGCAGCCTTGTGCTCATGGAAAACAGGAAAGTGCCTTCACAAACGCAGCGAACATTCAGAAGCACACAAACTAAAATACTAAACTCAATGACAGTGCACTGCAGTTTTTTTAGTCGCTGTCCCAAGAAAACCCGATTTTTTCTCCACCACTCAGTGTTAAACAGACTTTCTGTCAGATCTTAAGGCCAGAATTTTTTCTCCCATTACAGTTTGAGGGGGAATGGTGGTTTTCTTCAAACAGGGACCATATTTTAATCCAGCAGTTATTGCATTTTTTTATATTTTGTTCCATATGTTTATATATATTTAATGAATAGCTATGCAACAATATTCTATAAAAATGCATAAGACGTAAAGCTTTGGTTCACACTGTTCTTCAAGCTATTGAATATAATGACATGGTCTGATTTTCTTCGAGGTATGGAGTTATCACCTTTGTTTTTAGGTAGACTGCCTTATGAAATAATGAAAAGTTTTAAACTATTTAATACACCATCGTGATGACATCTGAACAAAATGCGCACAATCATCCACCGCAGCAAATGACCACAAATCCACACTGAAAAACTTAACACAAAAAAAGAACGCACATGCGTAGAAGGCATTTTTCCCTAAAATATTAATGCAAGAAAGCAAGCATCACTCCACAGCAAATACATAATGTAGAGCATCACGAATGCAGACTCAAGTGAGGCTTTTGAAACAAAGTACAATAAAAGAGGAAAAAACTAAGGCAACATATACCATAATTGAATAAACCTACTGAATATTGCCAACCAGTTTCTAATGCAAGAGTTAGATTATATAAGAGCTTAACGAAATGTAACTATACCAAAAAAAAGATAGCTTTACTAGCACGCACTAGCATCCTATCTCCCTGATGTCCTGTTCCTCTAACTACAGTACCTCAAACACTTGTGCTTGTGTTCTCTCCAGTGCTTTCTGAATAAGTAGAGCAGCTGGTCAAGATAATCATTGGTACGCATCACTCCTTCATTAAAACCAAAACAACGGTTGTTCATTCCACACAAGCAAATAATTCCAACATAAGTGCATTTCTTAACAGCAGTTGGACGTGTGCACATGAAATGCTTGAGAAATACAACAGTTATTTTAAATCCTTCACATGCCAAAAAGAACTAGACATGGTCACTGAAGAAAACCAACACACTTTAAGCCATTATAACCCCTATTTTCCAGATTAAAGATTACGTGCACTGAATGAACAACTCTGCATGCCACAAAAGCAGACATAAAAGGAACAAATCCCTGTAAAATAACAGGCGTATCTGTTCAAACGCATCATTTATGAGTACCGAGACACAGTCTGTCTCTGAAATCTGTGCTTCCACAGTAAATATGAAATGAATTTGCCGTTTAAGGGAAAAAGCAACATTTTATTAACATCTAAAAGCCACAAACTTAAAAGCATCTGTAATACTTCACATACATCATTTTTATGATTCTCCTTAATTCTCTTCTCTCAATTGTCAACAGCCGTCATTATATTTGTGCACTTTCAGGTGCAGAAGTGCATCTGGATGTATTTAATGCTCATTCTACCTTCCCTCAATGCATGTATATGACTATTACCGAACCCATACATTATGGGCAATAATTGGATTGGGAATAGAGCTCAAAAATCTGATGAAAATGTAACTAGTATTGCCATTTTGCACTGCAAAGTAATGCATAAGTCAGTAATGGTACAATAACCTTTTGTTATAGAACTATTACCATTGGTCAGTGCTATTTGCTATCACAATGCTGGACGAGGGCTTGCTAGACGTCAACAGTACACAGAGGTTCACTGCCAGGTTGAGCGGACTCCATTATAGTCATCTTCGGCTTCTTTCTTGCCTCCTCCTGAAAAAAATTTAATAAAAATGAGTGAACACTAGAAAGGTTAATGCTTTTTAGCAGTCAATTTACAGAATTTATTTTGGTCAACAGGACATTTTTAATTTTTAACTCCATTTATCTGAAGAGCCAGCTTTGTCTGATCGGGGTCATATATTTGCAGCTGTACCCTTTCTTGAGCCAGCTTCATCATCTCTTCTCTTAGTTTGTTGAGGATGTGAAGATTCGGCTTGTTCTTTTTGGCATACTGCTGAAGCTCAATCACGCTCTTATCCGAGTTCTCCTGAAGACAAGAATCCAGCATTAACTTCTCAATCACACAAACAAAAAGAAACATTCCGGTAGTGCTTTATTTTACAGTCCTGTTACTCATGTACATGCAATGTACTTATAGTAATTACAATGACTAGGTAATAATTAGGTCCTAACCCTGAACCTACCCCTACCCCATGTAGTTACCTTGCATTACCAGAACTTTCTTAGGTAGGTACATTATAAGTACAAGTAAGTTCACATACTGTAAAATAAAGTGCAAATTTCCTCTCATATTTAATATCTTAAAATACCTTCTTAACCATCTTGTTGCTTTCTCTGCCATACATGCGCAGCAGTGAGCCCCAGTTCTTCACGTGAGGATGAAGCATCTGAAGAATCTTCTGTGATGCCAGCTGCTTTCCAACCCTCTTATTTTTACCTGCGGTCAACAAGAGCAGTATTAGTTATGTGGCTTGAGATTAACCTGCTGAGTGGGCCAACATTTATCCTTTCTGAAGTATGACATTGTGAAATGCTTTGAATGAAACCTCTTAAATGGATACTCACACCAGCCACGTACAGTGTGCTTCCCACATGTCATGACATATTCACTCTTCTGGTTCTTTCCTGGAATCACCTCAAACTTGATGCTGGTGTCACCCATGCCATGGTTTCTATAGAACAGATGACAGCAGATCTTCAGTTGCTTTTCAATCATACATGACACCAGTGGTTAGATTACCATGTATTTCCTGTAGTACAGAGTTACCGACTCTCTATCGCAACATACCTCTTAAGGCACTCATGAAGGATCTGATATGGTGAGAGTAAACCTGCTTTGTTGGCCAGCTCATACACCCTTGAATCTTCAATACTGATATGATTAAAATACTGTGGGATTGGAGAAGGAAATAAAAATCCATAAGTACAACAAACAACAAAACTCTGATCAAAGATAAAAATCAGTAATTTCACTCCGAAAGAAGAGCAGTACCTCCAGTTCATCTCCCTCTATGGGCTTCTCCTCAGACGTCTGCTTCACAAAGTCAGGAATAAGTATCTCCAGTGTTGCTCGAGCTGTCAGAACGAGAATGACAGTATAAATACTTATATTCCCCAATAAAAATGTTTAGAGCAATCTATACATGAAACACATTCTTGCTAAGGTTAAGGACTCGGATGAAGATGGGGGGAAAAGGTACCAGCTTTATTCTTGGCGAGTTTTTTACTACTTGCTGTTCCTGTGCCATATGTAACACCGTCTATAATGACTGAGGCTCCGAAGGGTTCACTTGGGTTTTCTGGGAAAACAAAACAATAATATTATACATTAGGGCTGTGTAATTAATCGCATGCGATCATCATGCGCATCTCGTCAGTAAAACCGGTTCCATGATTGGCACTAAATCGCCATCAGCTGTTTTCAGATGGAGCGGCAGTTAATACACAGAGCCGTAGTTCACTGACAAGCTATGCAATTTTGCGGTCATAATCGAATGCGATTCATCTGCGATCATGAACGCGATATTGCCTAGCTTGGCAGTGAACTACGGCTCTGTGTATTAACTGACGCTCCATCTGAAAACAGCTGATTTAGTGCCAATCACGGAACCGGTTTTACTGATGAGATAAGCAAGAGAAATCGCATGAGATTAATTGCACAGCCCTATTACACATTAAAAAAAGAAAGACCAAACACACACGCAAATTATAATCATTATGCCACATCAGGCCATGTATTATTAATGTGATTTTATCATGGTTAGAAAGAGCTGTTAGCTACATCATTCCCAAAATGTCTTTAACCAAATCATCCGGCATGGCCTTTAGTGGTTTATTGCTTTCACAACAGCATTATAACACATTTTAAGTATATTGATAAAATCACAACCCATTTTTCTGCCAAGCGAGCTCATTAGCACAACTGTAAATGATACTGCAGATATGTACTCTGTACACAAATAACTCAACAAATGTGCTTATTGGCTATTTTTTCACAGCTTCAAACAGTTTCTCAATTACAATTTTTGTCTTCTGCATTTTGCTACTTACCACATTCAAAAAAGTTGTAAACTGGTCGCACTTTGAGCACTCTTTGCATATATTCGTGCAAAATGCACACTTCTGACTTTCCGTTGGGGTTGATGATAAACTCTGAAATATAAATACGGTCAGTCTTGTTAAAACGCCACGTGTTGTGTACTGCTCAATTTACCAATGCACTGACTCATAGACAAGTACCTTTCTTTGTGGGGGTGTCTTGTACAGACAGTGTGATGAGCTTCTGATTGGCTGGTAGGATAGGCCTCTCAGACTCTGCCTGCTTTCTCTTCGTGTCCCTGTTGAACTGTCTGCGCTCAGCCCATGTGCGAAACTTCTTAACCGTCACTTGCTCAAAATCAAAGCACTTCTCTAGGTAGCTTTTAAACTCTTCAATGTCTAGGATACAAGTCATGAGAAGAGTTTACAAACCATGTGGATTTTAAACCGTGATGCACAGGAGAGAGTGAAACCTCATCCTCTTACCAACAGACTCATCCTTGCACACCTCCACCTTGGCTTTGACCTGGCCCAGCGCTCCCTGTGCAATATCACTGGCTTGGCTCAACTTCCCCTCTGCAGATCCTACTGGCTCCATGAGGTCAAGATGTGGATCTTCTGATGTTGGTCTGCTGGTCAGCTCTTCTGTGGCAGTAGAGTCAGGTTCATCGACTCTCTCCAATGAGACGCCCTCTTCACCAGATTTCACTAGAGAAACCTCTGCAGTCGGAGTCACCTCTCCATTCTGTTCCTTTTCTTCTTGTTTCTTAATTTTCTTATAGTGCAAGCAGGGAATGCTACTGGTTGGTGGGTCATGTTTCTGGGGTGGAAATGAGTAGAATAAAGGGATAAGGTGCATGAGAATGCAGAGCACTCAATTTGTAAATAGAATTATGTTAGGGGAGCTGAACCATTTACCCTAATGCTTCCTGTTCCAAGGAAATAAGGTCTAGACCAGGTGACAACTCTGGTTTCCCGGTGGAGGTAGACTGGAATGCCAGAGTTATGGAATGTCATGATCCACCCATCGGGTAACGGCTCAGTTGGTGGACGCCCGCGACCTTAAAAATAAATAAAAACTAGTCAGATCAATAATAATAATAATAATAACTGGAACCAAAATAAAAAATGCCCACAAATTACCTTAAGTGTGATTCTGAATATACACTACTGTTCAAACGTCATTATCAAGAAATTATCACATTCACCAAGGATGCATTAAACTGATCAAAAATGACAGTTAAGACTTACACATTGCAACAAGTGTTGTTTCAAATAAATGCTGGACTTTTGAACTTTCTATTCAATAAAGCATACTGGGAAATGTATAATTTTCCACAAAAATATGAAGCAAGTGTTCAAAACGGACAATATTTCTTTTCTGAACACCAAATCAGTATATTAGAATTATTACTTTTTAAATAACAACAATTTTACTTTTAATTTGATAAATATATACGAAAAAAAGTTAAAAATAATGAAAAACAGCTACTCAAATAATTACTTTAGTAATTAAACACAGCCTTGGAATGTATAAACAAACACCAATTTTACAGACTTTATTACAATTTGTGTATTTACGTTTCAAATTTTATAGAAGTTTATTTTTATTTGTTTGAAATACTTTGGCAGCACAAAAAGAAAAGAAAAGTGAAACCCACAGAAAACTCTAAAAGCTTGGGGTATGAAAAAACGTCTTCGTGTAGTTGCAGTAATGTAATCTTCCATTCTAATAATAATCTATAATTTATCTTAATCTTTAATAGTTTTAACAGTGTATCAACAGTGTTTAGAACTTCTAATCAAACGTTCTATGAGTTAACCAAGAGTTTCCGAGGCTCACTCTTCAGAACAGTCTTAATTTTGGTCATCATGGGCTGAACTCCGGCCTCCTCATCTGAATGGTGATCACTGTCTCCAGCATACTTGTCTTCAGCCAGACGCCTCTTCTTTGGCATGGGCATGCCTTCCTCCAGCAGGGCATCTACATCATTGTCAAAGTCCTCCAGGAAGAATAGGTGGGTTAGTAACTGGCAGCCACTGACATGTCATCAACTAAACGTACATTAAGATTTGAATCAAGCCCATTTCGTGAGCTGTAATTCAAATCTTCTTCAAATGGACCATCTTGTTACAATCCAGGATCCTTCCTGATGAATAAAAGACACCCACTCTATTTGTGGTAGATGCACATTTCAGGAGATGTTTTGATTGATGGCATTTACAGGTTTAGACAGCAATATTATTATCTTTATTTAACCAAAGAAATATTTCAGTTTGAACAAATAAAATGGCCAAAAGAGATATAATAAGGCCATGCATTTTACCTCATATGAGTAATTCAGGTCCTCCTCGTGAGCTTGCTCCTGCTGAACTATCATCTGAGACATGAAACCACTCGGCTCCCCTTCTTCCACTTCAAGAAAGTTCTCGCTGAAATCTTCCAGGTCGTCCAACACGGCAAACTCAACCTTGTTCTCCTGCTCGGTCTCTAGCTCTTCGCTGTTTCTAACTAACCCTAAGGAACCAGTGTTCATGGTCGAGCTGCCTGGCTCAAAAGATTCATGCAGCTCACCATTCAGTCCCTCTAGGCTCTGCTCTTCGTTGCTAACCTGCCCCAAACCAGTGTACAACACCTTCCTGTCTTTGCTCTTACTGCTGTCTGAGAAACTGACACGGATCTTTACATCTTTGAGGAGTCTGAGATCAGGTAAGTACTTGGTCACTGGGGGAGCATGGCGAGCGGTTCTAGGGCACGTGGCCATGGGGTCAGAGCTATCTGATGGGTGACTGCTAACGGACAATGTGCGCTTGTTGAAGAGGAGCTGTTCATCCCTGTCCACTGCTGGGGTGTGTTGGTGTCCATCACCACCAGAGCTAACGTCCATTTCCTCTGCGTCACTGGACGTTTGCAGGGGAGGTGGTGGAGGTGCTTTACTATAATCATTCCCCGCCCATACTGTGTCTGGTGGCTCCAATGGGAGGGGAGGTAAAATCTCATTTACATCCATGTTTAATTTCTTAAAAAGAGCTATATTAAAAACTATACGAGAATGCAAGTGGGAAGGGATCTGCCTAATTAAGCTAAAATAAAGAATGCAGCCCCTAATACATGCATGAGTACATTACACAGCTCTAGACACCCATTTAATAATATTCATGTACATGGTTGAATATGCTAAGCTGACTACATTGTTCTTTTCATTAATGTAGACAGCTTTTTAGAAATTACTGTCTCAATTATTGGAAATCACAATGCATTCAACTTAAACGTTGCCCACATCTAAGCACTGTCCATCCTGGGAGGCAAGATCTTCTTCCAGTGCTGAAAGAAAGAGAAAAAGACAAATCAAGAGGAGCACTACTGAACTGGATCTAAATGATAAAACTTATCAGATGCACCTTTAATTTCGCAAAATGTTTAGGCCTATGCCCCAGAAAGCAGTAACACAATTGATTCCGAATTGTTCGTTTGCATGTCGAGATTATGGTGTTGTTTGTTAAATAAATAGGTCAGCAAATAAACACTGTATTTGTAGTGCATTATCACGAAAGGCCTTTGCTAATTGGTCGGCTAAGAGAACCGGAAAGCAACGTTACATATATATAATATCACGCAGATATTAAAAACTGCAATTTTGTGTCTCACAGCTGTTTTTAACTAATTAACGTTACGTGAGCGCTTTCGTGTTTGTTTTGCCAAAACTGATCCATGCCTCGATTAGTTCACCCGCGTTAGCCGTAATAAGGAGCCGTGAGCGGCAACCAAACCTTTTCAACCGAACCATGCGTTAACCAACTAAATGTCGAAAAGAATAAAAATCACAGCAGTTTCTGCACACTATTCTCTTTAACTCACCTACTACACAGATGCTCTACTGAAGACCGCATGCAATCAAAGGATTTTTCCGTGTATGGGTTTCAGATGGCCATCTCCTTTCTCCGCCATCTTCACTGCAGAGCGGCATCAGAGGATCCGAATGAACACGCCTCTCAGTCTCAACCGATGTCTACGTTCATGTGATTGGGCCAACATGATCCAGTTTTTACTGAAATTTACTTCAGATTTGGTCAATAGTGTGACATTTATTTGTTGCATGGCTCGGTGAAATAATATGCTACTGTTACACCACATAATTAGCAGACATGAGTATATCTGCTCATGAGTGCGAAAATCTAGTTTCTGATGTCATTCTACATAGACATGCCATTCTACATTTACCAGTAGCTGTGAATGTGATCACTCAAGTGCATGACTACACAGCGACAGAGCGGTATGAAATCTTACCCTCCTACATTTTATTATCAAAAACGGCTTTCTTTTTATCTTGAATATTAAAAATGAGACTCATTACCACTTGTCTAACTGCTGTTTGTTTAGACTAGTTTGTCCTAACATAGTGGCTAAATGTATGCAACTGCCTGGCCCTTAATGTGAACAGCTTCAGAGACAGGGTAATTGAATCCCAAATGTCAGCGTAAAAATGTTACCAAAATCTGTTACCCTACTCTATTTTACACAGAATGGCTTTAATGTTACCCAAAATAACTCTGGTCATGTCTAGTCTCCAGAGATTAACAGAATCTGACAAGTGTAACTGGTTACCAAAATGTGTTGCTCCTCTGTATCACACTGAAAGTGTGTGTGGCTTAAGTTAATGTGACCCAAATCAACTCTGGTGATGTCTAGCCTACTCTATTTTATATTCTAGAAAACAATTAGCTTTTATATAAAAAATAGACGGAATCCAATAAGGCAGCATAACATGTTACCGGAATCTGTTACCTATTTCACAGAAAAAAAAGTGCAGCCCACATTCATGTTCCCCAAATTCACTGTAGTGATGTCTAGCCTCATCATAATATTCTAAAAAGCAATATGTTTTTATGTGAATAGACCCAGAGATAAACAGAATCCGACAGGCCAGTAAAGCATGTTACCTAAATCTGTTGCAATTCTGTATTTCACACAGAAAATGTCGCTTCCTTTAGTGTTACTCAAATTCACTATAGGTGATGTCTGGCTTCCTCTTTTATATTCTAGAAAACCCCTTTGCTTATGTGAACAGACACAGAATCCAATAAGAAATTATAACAATACTGAAATCTGTTACCTCTCTGTATTTCACACAAAAATGCAGCCCACTTTCATGTTACCCAAATTCAACATAGCCTCCTCTTACTTTATATTCTAAAAGAATATTGGTTTTATGAAACCATAACAGGTTACCAATATCTATTTCCTTCTCTATTTCACACATAATTGCTTTATTGATTGAACAGTTAGTTTCCAATCAGACTGAACACCAATAACTGTATTTGAGTTAAGTATCAGTATCAGTTCTAGTAGTAGATTCAAATTAAATATGAACCCTTAACTGTTTTTTTTTAAATTACTTAATTTGTGTAAGAAGAAGCATGCCTTCAACAAAATAAATGGGGACATGTGAAATATTAATGAATACCCTTAAAAATAAAGCTCAATCTACATTTGACTTTATCCAAATGTTTAGAGTTGTGGTGTCAAATGATTAATCGTGATTAATTGCATCCAAAAATAAAAGTTTACATACTGTGTATATTTATTATGTATATAGGCCTATAAATAAAAACATTCATGTATATATTTATGTAAAAAATATGTTATGTTTATAGATATATATGTAACGGATGTGTATGCCCGTGGTGTCAATGTAAACCTTACTCCCCTGACCTCAAATAGAGGTGCTCTAGCAACTGATGCTAGAGGCTGTAGCCTTTACTTGTTAGAGCGCCCGCCTTGAATCCGGGTTCGAGATCCGCTCTGCACTAGAAACGAGTTGGGACGGTGCGGACCCGGGAGGGGGTGTTACATATATAATATTACATTTATTTATATATAACATACAATATAATAATATGAACATATAAATGTAGTATGAACGTATAAATATTTAAAATATATACTGTGTGTATTTATATATATATATATATAGATATAATAGTCTAAATGTATATAAACATTTATAATGTAAACAAAAACTTTTATTTGGATGCGATTAATCGCGAATAATCGTTTGACATCACTAGTTTAGAGCAGTTAACATGTATGTCAACTAGTCATAACGTAAAAGAATCACTGAATCGAAAGAACCGATTCGCCGAAATGAGTCGGGTCAGTGAATGACCTGATGGGGGCAGTAATCGGTCTCTTTCTCCAGGAACAGCAGCAGCTAAAGAAGAGCGCTCGCAACGTTATTTGATGACGTTTCACGAGTAACGTCAGAGGAAGTTATTCCAGTAAATTCGGGTTAACTAACAAGTTAAAATCATAGAAGCTTTATCCACTCGAACGTTAAAAACAGAGCAGTTTTTTAATCAAAGCGTCAACCTTTTCCCACCAGCACGATGATGATGATGATGGACGACGACCAGCCCAGGACATTGTAAGTGCTGCTGTAGTTTAGTCGGCCACTTTATGAAGCCAAACTCGTGTTTAAACACGTTTAGTAAAGCGCCGCACAGGTCGCAAGCGCAGCACGACGAACGAAGATAATCAACTCAAGGGTACAACTCCGTTAATTACTCTTTATTTTATATTTGAATTGTGATATGGGCGTCCATGCTTTCAGTCCCGACAGCACAAGCCGGCTAACGTTAGGCAAACACCAAACGGGGGCAACTGAACCGAGCCTAGCAGAGGTAACTTAGCGGTGAAGAATCCACCGTGTCCCTTAAAATTACTTTAATTTATCCGGTTATGTCCAAATGGATGAACTAATCCGTTCACATTACGGCTAATTATGGTGCATAAGTTCCGTTTGTAGCGCTAGCTTTCCGTTATCCAATTAGCTAACTACCAAAAAAAGCGCTTAAATGTTATTATATCTTCCACATGGCCTTTCTCACACTTTTCACTGGTGTAAAACCGCGAATCAGACGGAGTCAGTTTACTATGCGTGTTATTTCTCATAAATTGAGCTTTTGTATCATGTTAGCTGTTGGCTTTCGTGCGCTGAAAACGTGGCAAAAATGAAACCTCGCGAATGTGCTGCTAGCTTGAGAGGAGGAGGAAAAACTCGACGCATTGACCGTGTTTCTCAGTTTGCTGTGCTCCTCTGTGTTTTTAGGTATGTCGGGAATCTCTCCAGGGACGTTACGGAGGCCCTCATCCTTCAAGTGTTCTCCCAGATCGGCCCCTGCAAGAGCTGTAAAATGATATTTGATGTGAGTTGAAAAAACATCTAAAATCCAGGGATTCCACTGCCATGGAAAACCGATAAATATTTGTCAGGCCTGGAGAAGTCATGGAAGTTAGTAGAACCTCAAACGTCATGGAAATGTATGTAGTTAATGCACATTTTGTAGCTGTTAATCTTGTATAGAGTAAAATCTTCTTGCAAGTGGGTATGGGCAGTTTGAGCAAATTTTATTGCGTTAACAAAATAGTCCATGATACCTAATGATTCTTTAAAAACAATTATTGTCCACTTTTAACAGGTCATGGAATATCACTACTAACAAATAACTTTTAACAGGTTAAGGAAATATTAATTGATCAGTGTTTGACCCTGATCATTTTGTTTTTTCAGACGGCTGGAAATGACCCTTACTGCTTTGTGGAGTTCTTTGAGAACAGACATGCTGCTGCAGCTTTGGCTGCCATGAATGGCCGGAAGATCTTAGGAAAGGTAAAATATTGCAAACACCCTCAAAATTAGTTTGGATATGGTTTGAAATGAAGTTAAACCCCTTAAATGTCTTGTCAGAGCTATGTATTAAGATGACACACTGAATATATTTAGTTAGCACACTTATAGTGTGTTAACAGGTTAGTTGCTTTTCAAGTCCTTCATCTCATCAATTATTTTCAACATGCATGCCAAAGTATATTGACCAAGGATTTACTTAATTTATGGTGTTTAATGCCATCTTTTGATAAAAATATATCTTTGTGGCATATTGCCACTTTTACAAATTGAGAAAAATTTAAGAAGCTATGACAATGCATAATAAACAAGTCAAATATAGATGGCATCCTTGCACGTTCATACTGTTAGCTTATGGCTTCAACATAATAATATTTAAATATAGCTGAGAATGCTACAGTTATATTGGTAGTTTGAATCGTAATTAAATAAGCAAAATATTAGGGATGCACCATGTTATCGGACTGATATCGGAATCGGCGAATAATGCCTATAAATGTAAATATCAGCATCGGCATGATGTGAAGAATTATGCCGATATATCTTGCCGGTAAGAGGTAATGCATTAACTCACATGAGCTCAGGGTGTGCTAGTGATTAAATCACGCGTCAGCAGTGTGGCTAATTTTTGAAGCAAAGTTTTGTCTGAATGATTCACTAATTTGTATTGCTGAATTTAATCTGTGAAAGCACGCACAGTTCGGTGTGTGTGATCTAGTAAACCATAATAGCACATGCAGTGACCGCCTCCCCCGGGTCCTAACGCCCATTAAGGAGTTTTGATCTGTAGGGGGCGCTGTTGACCTACGTCTAATTAGGGCCGGCAAAAAAAAAAATCGAATTTCGAATATTCGGGAGAATTAAAAATAAAAATCCACATTCAAATGTAAAATGCTGCATTCGAATTTTAGGTGTCCGTCCACTATTTTTAGATACATTTTGTCGATAGAAATGCGTTATTCAGTGCTGTAATTTGAGCAACCGGCTGAAGTTGGACATGCACTGTGGGCAGACCCGACTAATCGATAATGAGAATCGTTGTCGATGATTTTCATAATCGATAATAATTGATTTTATCGATTAGTTGTTGCAGCCCTACTTCCCATTGTACTTTTCTATTTCTGTAGAATCGTATTGGCCAAAATCAGTTGAAAAATATTGGCATATTCCGATATGCCAATATTTTTCAACAAATTTTGGCCGATTTATAGATGACATTTGTTTATCGGCAAAAATCTAATATCGTGTATCCCTACTAAAAATGTATCCAGAAAGTCCTTTCAACACACCAGAATCCTTTACTGGTCCATTGGAGTGCCTAAGTACTTTGTTATATTTCATAAGATGAAGATTTAGGCTGCTGCTTTTCTTAACCTGCCAGTCTCTGCTCTGTTTTCTCTCTTAGGATATGAAGGTTAACTGGGCCTCAATGCCAGGCAGTCAAAAGAAAGACACAAGCAGTAAGTGTCCTCTTCAGTATTGCTAGTGGATGCTTGTTGTGTTATATTGGCATATATAAGAGCCTGTGTGGTCAAACTGTAAAGCATGAATCATTTTTCTCTTTTGCTTCATGGTTTATGAGATATCTAACTGTTTCCCCTCAAACCATTATTGTAGATCATTTCCACGTCTTTGTCGGTGACCTGAGCCCAGAAATCTCAACTGATGATGTCAGAGCAGCCTTTGCTCCATTTGGAAAGATATCGTAAGTGGAATATTGTATAATTCAAGTGCTATTTAAACCTCATCTGAGCTGGATTGTCTAAACATAGATGCAAACTGCCGCTTTTTTACAGTACCAATTCAATTCTATACCTGCTTAGTCAACCGATTTTAAACACTCGTGTGTTTTTGTGTGCGTGCTTTGGTTTAGAATGACAGAACCATATGTTTATTTACAACGTGTTTTTGCAGTGTTGAGTATTGTAGCCAATCACAGGCATCTCTGTTGAAAGCAATGACCAGTCAGAGGTGTTTTCTGTAGGTTAGTCAGAATCCGCTCTGAGCTCATTTTTGTTTTCGTACACACTCACAGATCTACCTATTGGGACTGGAGAGAGAGAGAGAGAAAACCGCATACATGGTTGTAAATAAGAGATTGATTGTGTAGTTAGTCATAGATTATATCATTGAGTTTTCGCATGATAAAACTCAGTCAGTTGCACTATAAGAGGAGCCCTTTGCTCGGTTTCTGAACATATAGGACTGAACATCCACATATATACGGTTTCAGGAGTGACAAGTGCGAGTGTAAAAAATGATGCGTGTGAATCCACTAAATTGTTGCGCCAGTCATTGCTATGATTATCAGTGATTGTCAGTGATAACTGTAGCAACGGACAGAAACTCTGACAAAATGATGTCTCAAATAGACCTGTGCATTAAGTGATGCAGAGTAACATGACTATAGCAGTAACAAGTCTGTGTTGGCTGAATATATTAAGGATAGTTAAAGATAACTTAACACTTTTTTCGATGTGTCCTTTTTAAGGCAATGTTTAAGAAATTCAGATGTTAAATTAAACATAAAAATATTTAATGCATTATTTAATTGTACTTGCTAGGGGTGTTGAAATTAATAATTGCATCAATGCGATGAAGATGTGGACGATTCTGTATCGATGCAATAGACCGTAATCGATTATAGCCCATGACGTCATTCACATACGTGATTGTCATGCGAGTATTAAAAATGCACTCTTTATTTTAAAATCTGAGCTTGGCTTTTTCCCGTGAGTGGGATGTGTGTGCACGAGAGACATACGCGGCAGGCTTCATTGCACAGAATATGCGCTTTGAGACACGTGAGCATTGCATATAAAGCAATGCATAATAAAGTGCATTATAAATGCATTCAGTCATTCACTTGCTGTTATTTTAGACTTTTACTTTAGATATGCTTTAATTTCTGCAGTACGTATTAGATTTCGTATTAGTAGACAGATTTTCTCTTGCACTTTGCCTTTGTTTGTCCTGAAGCTCGCGGCTGCATTTAAAGCAAGGCAAGGCAAATGATATTTATAGAGCACAAGTTCTACACAACTGTATTTGATCCAAAGTGCTTTACATTGAAAATAACTGAATTTAAAAGAGAAAGGAAGAGGAGACAACATAAAATAAAACAAGTTTCAAAAACAATTAAAATTTAATTTCATAAAACACCACTTAAACTATTCAAAGTACATACACAACATCACTCAAATGCTAAAGAATAAAAATAAGTCTTTAAGCTAGATTTAAAAGCATCCAATGATGGAGAAGCTCTAATGTTCAAAGGTAGACTGTTCCACAGCTTTGGGGCCACTACTGAGAAAGCTCGATCACCTTTTGTTTTACAACGTGAACGGGGGACAGATAAAAGTAACTGATCACTAGATCTTAAAGACCTAGAGGCTGTATATGGCTTGATGAGGTCACAAATATAATCTGGGGCAGAATTATGCAATGCCTTAAGTATGCAAAAAGAAGGACCTTAAAGTCGACTCTAAGTTTTATAGGGAGCCAGTGCAATGAGGCAAGGACAGTGGTGATATGATCCCTCTTCTTAGTTCCTGTTAAGAATTTAAATGCACTTGCATCTACTTTTGATACGAAATTGATGTAAACACGGTCAGTGTGTTTTCAGAACAGGACAAAACGTCTGATATGTGAAAATAAATCTGTGCATTAGTGTGAATGCAATCTATTAAAGCTGCCACTGTCTATGATCTCATCAGTAGCTAATAATCAAATGGCAATAAGGGTGAGGGAAAAAATAAAAACCCATAACTATGATTATCTGTAAACTTTCGATACTTAAAGCACTCCCAGATACTGAAAGTGTTTTGTTTATTACTTGTAATTGTCTTTTCCCCCCTTCATTGCTTTGTATTTGCTTGTATTTTGAAGCTATATTTGCTTTTAATTCTTAACAATAATAATTATCTATTAATTAATATATTAATCAATTAATTAACCATTTAAAAAATTAGCCTGCTTATATAATTTAATAAAAAGGCATAAAATAAATTTGATATAATCGTGATGCATCGTGATATCGAATCGTTGACATGATAATCGAATTGAATTGTGAAAATAGTGCCGATTCACACCCCTAGTACTTGCTATACTAAAGAGATACTCCACCCTAAAATGAACATTTTGTTGTTTATCACTTACCCCATGTCGTTCCAAACCCATAAAAGCTTCGTTAGTCTTCAAAACACAATTTAAGATATTTTGGATGAAAACCACAGAAAAGCGTACGCATTTTACGTCCAGGGGATAATCTCCAAAATGGCACTACGCTGACACAGAGGAGACGTTACGGTGCCTAATTGTTGAATAAAGTCATAATTTTGTTTTATTTCCGTACAAAAAGTATTCTCGTCGATTAATAACGTTACGATTGACCCACTGATGGCAGATGGAGTATTCTGGCGATGTTTTTCATACTTTTCTGAACCTCGGCAGTGGTATTTACTTGGCAGTCAATGGGACAGTCACAAGCCTCCCGGTTTACATCCGAAATATCTTAAACTGTGTTTTGAAGACTAACGAAGCTTTTACGTGTTTGGAACGACATTGGGGTAAGTGGAAAAACTAAAATTTAGTATCCCTTTAAGCACAGTACTAAAATTTGTTATAATAGTCATTTTATAATAAATCCAAAAGCAAAAAGTCAAAACTAGGGAGTGGAAATGGCCATTGAGCTAATGAGTAATCCTCTGCTGCCATCTACTGGATATAATGGTACATTTATTTAATTGTCATCTTAAAAGTCTGTTTTCCTCCAGGATGTTTGGCACATTTCTTCATGTCATGCACTATTGTGGAGTTAAAAAATATGTGTCTCTTTCACCCATGATGTGTTTGCATCCCTGTCTAAACATTCGGATTATTACTGATTACATTTGTTTGGTGCAGTGACGCCCGTGTGGTGAAGGATCTGGCCACAGGCAAATCTAAAGGATACGGTTTCATCTCTTTTATTAATAAATGGGTAAGAATTTGCATGTTATTTGTTGTTAAGTGTTAGTTATAATCTGTTGCAGCAGGATAACATAAATGTAACACTTTCTTTATGGCTTTTTTGTTATTGATCAGTTTAATTGGTTTTGTTGCCACTGATAGGATGCAGAAGGTGCCATTCAGCAAATGAATGGCCAGTGGCTGGGAGGCAGACAGATCAGAACAAACTGGGCCACAAGGAAGCCATCAGCTCCTAAATTAAACAATGAAGGTAAATCGGTTTAAACAATAGAATTTGACTGTTTCTTTTGATCTCTCATATCTTGTCTTTTATGTAGCGATGTGTTTTATGTGAACTAGGTGTCAAAATGAATAATTTCTATAATGCAACGAGGACGATTCGGTATGGGTTCAGTAATAGACCATAACCAATTATAACGTACTGACGCTTTTCTGATGTAATTTGTCACATATTTGCTTTGTAGCATAAAATGGCGGGGGGAGGCGAGACACAAGTACGAGTAATTAAAAATGCTCCAATTTCTTTAAAAGCCGACATTTGGGCACATTTCGGCTTTTATGCACAACCTGGTAAGACCGACTTGGAGAAGACACGCTGTATGTAAATCATGTCACGCACAAATAAAATATGCAAGGGGTACTACCACTAACTTGAGAAACCACGTCAGCCGGTTTCACCCTGAGCTGTTCATCCGGTCAATGCTGAGGTAGACCCAACTCAGTTAAAAATGATACATTCAAGAAGCATGTTTTCTTTGAGCAGGTCATATGAAAGGTTCAGGTCATATATCTGACTGCTTGTATCTATTGACAATTGTATACATGAGAAATAAAATTGAGGATGCTGTGCATCATCAATGCATTGTGATATCGAATTGAACATCGTAACAGAACCGTGAGACCAGTGTAGGTTCACACCCCTAATGTGAACCACCTACTATGGAACTGGGTAGTTTTTATTTTCACGTGTTATTTATTTGTTTTATATTACTCTAAAATGTTCTTTTTAATCTAAAGCATCCAGCAGCAAACACTTGTCCTATGAGGAGGTCCTAAACCAGTCGAGTCAGAGTAACTGCACCGTGTATTGTGGCGGCATTGCTTCTGGCCTTTCAGGTTTGTCTAAATATTGTAATTGTACATATGTTGTGAGAAGAATATGATCTTGTAAGACCTAGTCGAATTTTAAAACGGGGTTGCACATCCTTTCTGTAAGCCAAGCAGAGGTTAAAAAAACAATAAAAGGGGTTTTAAAATCTAAATCTAACCTCTGTATATTCTATTTGAATGTGTTTTTCCTCATCCACTGTAGATCAGCTGATGAGACAGACTTTCTCTCCGTTCGGGCAGATAATGGAGATCAGGGTTTTCCCGGAGAAAGGCTACTCATTTGTGAGGTAGGTTGTACTGCTTCTCTGTGACTTTAAATCATTCACCTATGCATATGCTTGAATTTAGAGTGTGTGGCTATTGTCTTTTTTAGGTTCGACTCTCATGAGGGGGCTGCCCATGCCATAGTGTCTGTAAATGGGAGCTGCATTGAGGGCCACACAGTGAAGTGCTACTGGGGCAAAGAAACCGCTGATATGAGATCCATGCAACAGATGCAAATGCCCCAGGTAACACTTTGTCTTATTCTTGACCTCTCAGAAACATTTCCTCTGCTCTGTTGCAAACTCAAGTCTTACTGTTTCTCCTTCTCCACAGCAGAATAAACCCACCTATGCGGCCCAACCTTACGGACAGTGGGGTCAGTCATACGGCAATGGTCAGCAGATGGGTCAGTATGTGCCCAACGGCTGGCAGATGCCCACTTACGGCGTATATGGGCAGGCCTGGAATCAGCAGGGATATAAATAAGTACAGATGTGGCTGACTAATCCCTCAGTCCAATCATTAAACCCCACTCCAGTGTGGCATCTGCCCAATGGGACTCACAATTACACCAGTTCAGGGGTTGTTGAAAGGGCTGAATTCAGCCCACTGTACATTATACTCAGACCATTAACTTGGAAAGAATCCTGTCTTTTGTCTTTTTTTGTTGATTTTAGGCCCCAGGATTATTTGTTATTGTCAGATTTTCTTTAAAAACTACTGCATTTCGGGGACTTTAATTGTCTAGTTTTGCAACAGATGGAATGTCTTTTCAATGTGTTAAATCTGCAGGCTCAATTTAGCTCACTTCAAACAGTGTAGAAAGTTTGAGGTCTAATATACTGCACTCTTTGTAAGGACTCTTTGTTCACAAATCTTTCATCTTTTTGTCAGTACGACTATGCTTTACATTTTATTTTGATGAGAAAGGTTTCAAAAATTGAGACGCGTGATCGCGTTAATCGAATATAAAATATTTTATCTTGTGACGCCTAGTGATAAAGGTATTTTGCATACATAGGGGAGATTCTGTGGCTTTGAGTTCTTGAGGTTTCCGGAACTTCATGATAAAGTTTTGGACAATTACTAAAGCTTTTAACAAGTGGTATTAACACAGAGGTGCAGAAAACATGCTTCCTTTTTTGTTCAATTTAAACTTAAATCTATTCATTTTGTAACATGGAATTATTGGCTCAATTTTTAAAACTTTTTTCATGTTTTTACAAAATCATGTTTGCTCGGAACAGTTGAGGGTGTGACAGCACAGCAGCTAATCAGCGGTAATGGCAGTGCTGTAGCATCTTTGTAAAGATTTTTGTAATTCTGTGTAAAATGAGGTTGTGAATTATTTCTTTAAATCTTGTAAATTCAGGGTTTGTTTAACATCTGTAATGTAACGTTGCATGGACATTCATTCTGAGCTCTGTTCTTGTTATAATCTCTTGTAAAGTCCATAAAACCGTGTTCATTAGTTACCGAGATTCAATTTTTCTCTGTTCCTCCCATACTTCCCCGAGAGTCACTGCTGAATTTACAGGCCAAAGACAAAAATGAAGCGAGATCTTGCATGCTTCCACCTTGCTGTATTGAGATGGTGAATATGTCAGTGTTTGGTGTATTATGGAAAGGTGAAGAAATGCAAGATACTCCTGGGTTTCGGCCACACGTTCTCGAGTTGCTCACACGGCCAAATTCTTTACACTGGTGTTTTCTCTTTTACTATCTCTTTTCTTACTGGGCCCCAACACTGAGTCATGATTAAGTAGATCAAATTGAAAGTAATGAGCAATTGTCCATTTCCCCTCTTCTGTGTCATGTAAATTTATCAACATAGTTATTTAATGTATCTTTTTTTCTATCTAACTGGGATTTTTTTTGTAAAAAGCTAGAGAAGTTTACTGTTATTTTGAAACACCCCGATTATATGCTTCCATCTAATGTTGTTCCATTTACTATATTCCATGTGTAAAAACACTTAATAATAACCATTCAGAACTACTTTGTCTTGGGTGTTCAATGAAATAATATTTTCCGGTATTTCTTTACAATTGTGTTATAATTCATGATGCTTTGTGGTAAAAGATGACTGATACATCTTGGCTGTGGAGGAGGGTAAAATGTGCCGCTTTCTGCAAAGGTCATTTAGTCAATATTCTAATCATTTCTATAATAATATCCAAATAATTTTATTAAACTGAAATTCAATTTCATATTTAATGTATATAAAAAATTACAATTAATTTCCAGTACAATGTGGAAAAATTCTTGATCATTTTCTTTGAAAGATGGGCTTCAGTTTGCTAGCAGTCGCATACAACAGTTAAAAATCAGACCGTGATGCTTCTTTCTCTTTTATGAGACGCTAAATTCAGTTTATTCTTAAATACATTTGGAGTACTACACAGTTTTGTTTAAGGTCATATGGAACAGGTTTAACACCTTGTTTAAAGCAAAGCTTTAAGAATGAAGAGTGTTTTGGTTGTCACTTTGCTCTCAATAAAGACCACAAAATGGCAATTTTTTTGTAGCGATAAACTTGCATTGTTTTCCTGTACGGCTTGGGAAGGAGAAAGGTTGCTGTAGACTTCAGTTCCTCACTCGGTGTCATGGACTTCAGAAGTGTTACTACATCTCCAATGTCATTTCTCAGTCTCCTGAAATGAAGGGTGCTAATACAGGTTTATCTAACTGCACTTTACATAAGATTTTGGTTCACCAGAAGGAACAATAGCCTGTCATAGTTGATTTTTGACCAATGATGCTAGCTCCTGGTACGATTCTATTTGACTTAGAAAATATTCTCACAGGATCAAATGGAAGTGAAATCTGTCTACACAAAATTATATAAAGGGACAGACTTTATCATTATTCAACACCATTTTGTAGTATAAATAATGCAGGCTGTGTTTACACTGAAAAAATCCAACAAGTGTATTTCAAGTACCCAGAAGATGCACTTAAAAAAGAAAAGTTGGACACTTCATGCAGAACTCTTGCAGCTTTCATTAAATCACAGAAGAGGAAGAGTAAAGTGTGTAGTGTGCAGGGACACCAATTATAGAATGTACCGTAGAATTCATGTAAATAGTGTCACTTTTAACAGTCATCTAAATGTAAAAGTGGCCCAAGTGTGCTTAGCAATGGTGGAATGACATGACATTACATTTAAAGGAAATTTAATTGGCAGAACAATAATTTGCAGTTTACACAATATAGTTCCCATAATATAATTCCAAACAATGCATGGAATGCAGTAGCCTACAATGTTCCATCTCTGCTTTAAAAAGGCAGACATGTAGAAATACAACAGTTACGATTCACGTATGGTTACAAACACTGTCTGTTATGATTCTTTCTGCTTTAAAGAGGATCTTTGTGACATAGTTTGTATATACTTCTATACAACATTACATCTCAAAGAGTATTTTTGTTGTACAAAGGGGTTGCTAATGTAAGAAGACAGTAATTCAGTTTTGCAATTTTTTTTACCCACTCTTTTTAATTAATTTGAAGTAAATCTTGCTCTAAGCGTTGGCCTCCATTTTTACACACAAGCTGTAACACCACAATTGGCCACTAGATGGAAATGTCACCCAACACTTTAATGGTGTCTTTCAAAATATTCTGATTTCTTAGCATGATAAAAAAAAATGGGAATTGAAAACATTCAATGAATGGACAAGAGCATCATGGGAAAAAAACAACAAACACAATCAATATTTCCTCAATTATATTGTGAACAGCATATACTGTGCAATAAACATCCATCATTTGTTCACAGGCTCCATCGCAAGTACATTTGTTCTACAGAAGGCACTGTCTTCCTCTAATCATATTCTTGAATAGTTTGTCCAGAAAGAATGCAATAACATTTGAATATCTTGCATATGTTTGATAAGGTAGTTAGGCAAGTAAATGACAGAGAAAAAGCGAGACAGTGAGGTGTCTGCTTTGAAACAATCATTTGTCAGTAGAGTGTGTGTGTGTGTGTATGTGCGTGTGTGTGTGCGTGTGCGTGTATGCGTGTGTGTTGCTAAGAACAAGGTGTCTTTAGTGCAAGACATCATTAGTCAGTGTGTCAGAGCAGTGGCGTGGAATAGAGGGCTGGATTGACAGCCTGATAAATGAGGGCAGCTCCTCTCAACAGCACTGCTAAAAACAGACAGAGAGAAAAATGTCAGCAGATGAGTTACTGAGCAGATCAGAACTGACATAAATCAAATCTGTCCATGACTTGCTCCATCTCTCTCTCTCGCTCGCTCTAACGTCAGCTCTAAAACTTTCAATACATCATACCAGTCAAAAGCGAGAGCATTTCTATGAGAGATCTTGACTGATCTCTTGTACTAGCAGGTAAATGAGCTGAATTCAGTTTACAGCAGATCTTGATAGCTGGATTCAGAGTGTGTGTGCGATTTGTCCTTTTATTACGAAAACACATGTACATTATCTGAATTTGGGCATAACATAGACATGTATTACTATTATTCATAATAAACCAATTACAATAATTTAAAATGGTTTTTTTAAATAAATGTTATCATCCCACTTGTGTTGGGGCACATGACTTTTCCCAAAAAGTGCAGGGTAAGAGTTTAGGTTGTATTCAAATTTGGGGGGACACCTCCCCTGCATATTGTACAACCACGCTACAGGGAGCCACCGCAGAGGGATGAAAGAGCCGCGGGTTGCCGACCCCTGCCCTAAGCAATCGCCTGCTCTGCCTATAGCTAGCGCCCCAGATTATGCACCCCTTCATTGAAATCGCTGCCTGATTGCCTAGTCCCAACCAAACCCCTAATCCTAACCCCTCCCCCACACGAACTCCTAAACCTACCAACACTAGGGGGTGCATAATCTGGCAGGGTGCATAATTCGGCACAACACCGGCCCTGCATAGAGGCATTGCCAGGCTATAATAGAAAAGGGTCCTGTCCAAACTGTTGCTATAAAATTAGAAACACACAATTCCCTAGAATATCATTATATGCTTAAACATTAAGATTTGTACTCTTGGAAACTGCTAAAATAGTCAAACCTGTTCATTAAAAGGGGGTGACCCAATACTTTTGGCAATACAGTGTAGCTGCAAATCATGATTTATTGTTGTCCGAATTAGTGTCAATTCTGTTGCTAAGGTAGAGTAACAATTTTAGCAGTATGTAACAATTGTCATACACAGGCAAACACATGCACATGACTGTCATTTCTGTTACATACAGTCAACATTGTCACTTTACCTTGGTAACACAGCTTGACGGTAACACAAATGCCACTGAATAATTAGGAAAATAAGAAATTATGACATAAACTTGAATGTGTTTTGATTGTGATAAGAAATACTTGATTATTAAAAATCCATATAAATAAAATGCCCCTTCCAACACGCACGGTTCATGCACTTGTGGATGTCTGGTCTTCTCCTGTTGTAATCTGACCATTTAATCTTCTGTAAGAGCCATTCCTCCAGCACTCCAGATGTGTGAATATGAGTGAGCAGATTAAAGAGAGAGATGTCCAGGAGGTTCCTCTCCATGTAGCCGTGTGTGTGAAGACTGTATCCGCACGTGTGTGACAGCTCACAGCAGAGGCTGACACAATAAACACGTTACAGTAATTAACCTTGACAGGCTCAATGCGGCCGCCAGCAGCAACTTACTCCTAATGATACAATTAATTTATAATTAAGGCACGCTGTCTAACCAGAAACAGAGAGAGAAAGTGCGCACTCTTTGATACTTTAAAATAGCCTCTCTCATTCACAGACTACAGTCACACAGCTTTGGGCGGCCGTATTTAATAATACACGAGGATGCTCAAATATACCTTTGTCAGTGCCTCAACAGACAATTATAGCACACATCAACCAAATTCACTTTCAAAATTCATCTGTGACTGTGAGTGACTTTGGCTCTTTTATAAATAGACTGCATGATTGACTGCTGGTAGATGACACAACTACACCATGTTTCCCAGATGTATTTTTCTACATTGATTACCATTCTGACAAAATAAATGGATATCACATTGACTGAAGAGAAAACATTGATGCTCTACTCTTGTGTGTTTTCATATGTTATTTTGCACTATTTTTCTTTTATATGCAGTCTATCTGATTACTGCATTCTTGAGGTCCCTCTGCTGGTGAAACAAGGCATTGCACTGGACTGTTGTGTTGCCTATTGAGGGCCATTTGTGGCATGTGATGCATTTCCTGTCAATTACTATTGCTCTATTAAGGCCTTTTTAGGAGCCTGAGATTCAAACTCAAAAGCATTTTCCTCAGACCCTTCTCTCTGCTACCCACCACTTAGGCTTCATATAACTCTAACCCATAATTCCACCTCTCACGTTCAGTTCACAGATGAGCTTTTGACTTTGTAAAGGCCAAGCACATTGTTCATCTGTTTTAGACATGTAATATTTATTGTGCAGCATAAGGATTCATTAGTAGTCTTCAAAAGACAGTTTTATCATACCATATGGCCCTGTCTGTAAAACACACACTCATTCCATCTGTAGGGTGCCTGTGAAACACACACACACACACACACACACATGCACACGCACAGTCTGTCTAACAGGTTAGCACAAACCTTTACTATATCTGCCCAGCACTGTTTTGTTCTTTATGTTGATAAATCAATCATCTATGTGAGGACAAATGCACAAATTTAAAATCTATAAGACTTGGTGTGAAAGTTTGCTGCAAATATTGGTAAAGAATATCATGATTTTGAATCAATACAGTGTTATTTTTAGTGTGTGCATATTCATAATGTGAATGTAAATATGAAAATACAATGTTAAAAATAAAATGTTAAAAATAAACACTGAAATCTAAATTATTTATATATTTCAGTTATTTATTTTTAAAATTGAAATTAATTTCACTTTAATTTTCAGTTATTTCATAATTTTTATTAGATTTTGTTTATGAAATATTTCTAAATTATTATTTTCAAACGTCAACTTATTTTAGTTAGTTGTCAAGGCAATATTTCTTTTTTTAATCTAATATTTATATGTTTTGTTTCATTTTTTTCTATCACCTGATTCATGTGATTACCTGTTCATATGATCCTTGTGTATAATGAAGGTAAACAGATTTGCTGAACAAGATGGAGGGATCAAGCTTGGAACTCCCCCTGGACTAGTTAATAATGAAATGATTCATGAATTAACAGAAATAAAGGATGAATAGGTATGATGTTGGTCATAGCTG
This sequence comes from Gymnocypris eckloni scoliostomus, assembly GCA_027564155.1. NCBI lineage: Eukaryota > Metazoa > Chordata > Actinopteri > Cypriniformes > Cyprinidae > Gymnocypris > Gymnocypris eckloni. Next base: position 23,339,384 of record CM050414.1, read on the forward strand.
TTTATATATATGCTTGACAGGATTAGATGAGCAAGTGTTTTCATGTCAGTGAAGCTACATATTCACCAAGTTCTCCCAGAATGCCCTTGGAGCTTATTGTTTGATGTATTTTTGAGTATAAAATATAAAAAACTGGCAAGACAAAGAGCAACCAAGAGCATCTTTTCTTCATTTTGTCCCCTAAAACAGAAGTGAAGATTTTCCACAAAACAGTCACGATAAGAGGGATTGAGTTTCTGCTTAAGTACCTCAGAGACGGATCTAGTTTAGCTTCTGGTTTTCTTTACCTTTTAATTCATGGAAGTTCACTTAGTCCCATTGCTCAAGAGCAGGAGACAGGGATCAGGAAGGGACGACAGCAGAAGAGAGAGAGAGAGAGAGATGTCTGTATCTGTCAGCGCGAGGGAGACTAAGCTCTGACAGCTGTGTCAAGCAGTCAGTCACCTGTCAGCACTACAGAGAAATGAAAACGAGAGAGGGGACAGAGGCTGTCTGCCTTTGAGCCTGACCCATATAACTCACACACACCTGTCCTCATACACCACCAAAGACACGCACTCTCCGTCAGAGTCCACCTATGTAGGTCAAAGGCTGCCTGGGGCTATCCCAGAATTCCCACAGATGAGGACAGAGAATAGTGTGTCCTGCTAAAGCTCTCTTGTTCTATTTCTTTTTCATCCCCCTCAACACGCTGATCAAAATTTGCATTCTGTCATCCTCACCTTGTCAGAAAGACGAAGACAAAATTTGAGAGTCTAGATGTCTTGCCAGGCTCTGCTCTGTTTTTTGCGGTGGAAAATGAGATGTGCAAATGGAGCCAAATAAACGCATCTTCGTTGACAGGCCTTTGTGCTTGAGCTCTCCTCTCCAACACCACAAGAGAGGGACTGCTGACAGTTTTATGGCTGTATAGAAGCAGAAAGAGAATGACAGAGGAGGAGTGAAGCAGGAGTTGTGCCAAAATGCTGGATGAGGCTTATGGCTCTGTCCGAACCCAAAGACAGCTGTCTTGTACCAAAGACAGTTCCTCCCAAAACAAAACTTCTGTCATCATTTACTCATCCTCAAGCTGTTCCAAACCTGCATTAGATTCTTTCTTCTGCAGAAGAACGTTGGCAATCAGACAGTTGCTGAAAAGCCAATCACTTCCATAGTATGAAAAAAAATACTATTGAAATCGATCGATACTGGCAACATTGTTTAAATATCTTTTTCTGTGTTCTGCAGAAGAAAGAAGGTAAATGATAAGGTGAGTAAATGATGAAAGAATTTTCATCTTTGGGTTAACTATTCCTTGCATTCAATATTTATTGGCAAAATCACCAGTTGGGGGGGGGGGAACCTTGCACAACAAACTATTTTGTATATTCTGTTATTATTTCCATTTTCTGTAAAACAGGTCACATCGTTTCTGGTTCAGGTCTTTTGTATGTTCTTGAATATACAGTAAACACACACTGGAATATACCATCAGTTACTGTAAATAAATCAATTCATTCATTCATTCATTCAGCATCCTCAGCCAAATTGCATTACAGTGGTAGTATCCTTATTTGTTATAGCAGTTTCTTAGTCTTCTGAAAAAAGACTTCTCTGCCTCCTCTGGAGAATCGTTTCTTAGTTCTGCACAAATACAGTACATGTAAGGACTACTTGGTTACAAATCAATTCAACAGTAATGAGTTTGACATGTGCAGCAGTATTTACTGTACACGTAATAATGAAAGTTGTCTCATCTGAAGTACTGCTGCTATGTACTGTAGTTATATTGTATGTGTCAGTAATAGTACTGAAACCTTGTAGATGAGCATATAGGCCAACTTCCCTCATGGTCAGTCCATGCAGAAGAACATGTAATATAGTGCTTTGTATTTCATCAGGAACAAATGACCTTTGACCTCATCCCCATCATTTTTATTTCTCCTCCAATTCCTCTCTGTCTCCCACTACCAGGATTCATTTTCCAAAACACATAATAACTTGTGCACTTGTTCATATCATCCTGGGATTCGAATTCACTGAGCAAATTGAAATGTGTGCAAGCAGGTGTAATGTGTTAAAAGTTTTGAGAACTGTATGAATGGTTTGGAAAATTGGGCCAAATGAATCAGTTATAGGGTGTTAGCAATCAAGAAAAACTGTAATATCTAAAGGTTTTTTATTTTTCTTCTCACTAATATTCAGATATTAAAATAGAAAAAAGAGGCAATACTAAAAACAACTAGCTATAGGATTTTATGAATATAAATTATATTCATAAAATTTAATGAATGAATATGTGAATATACATTTATTTATATATGTTAATTTATAAATTTCTTGTTTCTAGCTTCTAATGCAGAGGAAAAAATGAATACATGTACATTTTAATTGTTAGGCTTTTCACCACAAATACAGGATTGTAGATTAGCATAGGCTGCAAACTTGAAACGATGTCTTCCTACCTGGCTATACCTCCCTAAAGACAGCATTTTCAGGTTCCCGACATGGCCTACGTGTCTCGATGTTTCTCCCACCGTGCAATTTTACTGAGTGTACAACCTCCCCTTTACATTTAATACAAGTTTGTAATCGTCTAATGATGTCTCCTGGAAATAAGCGATTGTGTGGGAGTGTTTCTTTCCATGGCCGTGCGGCTGTCCTTGTTCCTCAGAGAGACTGCCACTCAGACTGACGCTCCTGGGTCTGACAGCACCCGCTTACACATGTCACTTGACATTACACACACACACACGCAGACACACACTTACACACACTGACTGCCAGGAGGATTGGGAGGGGTGCCCACATCCTGCTGGGAGCCCACACATAGACACACTGCTCTCACTGTCTCACGCAGCTTGTGCTTTCTTTGAAAATGTATTTACCCTTGTGCTCTGACCAAAATCACATTCACTATTTTAGTCGAAAGACCACTGAAATTAACAGGACATGGTTTAGGGTGGGAAAAACAGGCATGTGCTGAATTAGCGTGTGGGCTGGTACCCAGTGCTGATCACATGACCAACTGGATGCCACAGAAGCCTACGGTCAATCAAACTGCTGTGTGTATGTTCGTGTGCTTGATGGAGCGAGGATACGTATGTGCCAGTGGGTGGTAAGATGGCAGATGGAGATAGGTGTGAAAGTGTGTTTAAGGAGAAGTAGGCAAGCAAGTTAATTTGTTTTGAGAGTCCACATATGTGTGAGTGAGAAAAGAGAGCGAAGGATTGATGAAATTGATACCGTGAGAGAGAAAAATCACAAATGAGATAACTTGTTGTTTCTTTTAGACAGCAATGAGATTAAATGGAGATCAAATGAAGATGAAAGTCTCTCACCTCTCAGATTTTTCTTGTGGAAAAAAATCCTATTAAATCACATATGTCTCATAGATATCATAAACATACACCAAATAGTCTAAAGCACAGAATCCACATTCATTTTAGAGTTTAGTACTTTTATTGTACATTACTGTTAAAAGGTTTGGATGTCAGTACGATTTTATTTGACATTTATTCAGTAAAATATTTATACTCCTAATTAGTAAGATATTACTTTTATTCAGCAAGATTTCAATTTCAAATCAATGCTGCTGTTTTGAACTTTATATTCATCTAAGAATTCTGATTGAAAAAGTATATCGGTTTCTGCAAAAATATTAAGCAGCACAAACGTTTTCAACAATGCAACAAAAATACCTTCTTAAATACCTTCAAAAATAATCTTAAGTATCATAAAAGCTGGAATATGGCGGCATTACAAAAAATAAAAATTACATTTTAAAATATATTAAAATAGAACAGTTATTTGAAATTGTAATACTAATTTATAATTTAAAAATATGTATATTTGTCTGTCCGTCTGTCTGTCTATCCATCTCTGTCTGTCTGTCTGTCTGTCTGTCTGTCTGTCCGTCTGTCTGTCTGTCTGTCTGTCTGTCTATCCGTCTGTCTATCCGTCTGTCTGTCTGTCTGTCTATCTGTCTGTCCGTCTGTCTGTCTGTCTGTCTGTCTGTCTGTCTGTCTGTCTGTCCGTCTGTCTGTCTGTCTGTCTATCTGTCTGTCTATCCATCTCGTCTGTCTGTCTCTGTCTGTCTATCCGTTCATCCGCTCATCCGCCTGTCTGTCTGTCTATCTGTCGTCTGTCTGTCTGTCTATCTGTCTATCCGCCTGTCTGTCTGTCTGTCTGTCTATCTATCTGTCTATCCGTCTGTCTGTCTGTCTGTCCGTCTGTCTGTATATCTGTCTATCCGTCTGTCTGTCTGTCTATCCGTCTGTCTATCCGTCTGTCTGTCCGTCCATCCGTCTGTCTGTCTATCTGTCTATCCGTCTGTCTATCCGTCTGTCTATCCGTCTGTCTATCCGTCTGTCTGTCTGTCTGTCTATCTGTCTGTCTATCCGTCTGTCTATCCGTCTGTCTATCCGTCTGTCTGTCTGTCTGTCTGTCTGTCTGTCTATCCGTCTGTCTGTCTGTCTATCTGTCTGTCTATCCGTCTGTCTGTCTATCCGTCTGTCTGTCTGTCTGTCTGTCTGTCTGTCTGTCTATCCGTCTGTCTGTCTGTCTGTCTGTCTGTCTATCCGTGTCTGTCTGTCTGTCTATCCGTCTGTCTGTCTGTCTGTATATCTATCTATCTATCTGTAAAAAACATCTGAGACAAAGTTTTTCCATAATGATAAACAAGCAAGATCTTCACTATGTCTCCTGTGCTGTGAAAGAGCGAATTCTGAGTGGTGTTGTATGACTGACATGGTTAGACTTGGTGTCAAAGTGTTTGTTTAGGTGTGGATGGTTGGGTTAGGGAGGGCAGGCTGGTTTATGATTGGTTAAAGTGTTAGTGTCAGTGAGTACCTGCGTGTGTATTTGTGTCTTGGCCTGTGGTTGGCGAGAAGGCCACTCAATCTACAACTCTGTCCACTGCTAAAACACCTGACTGATATATTTAGAGAGAAACTGGACGAAAGACAAAATGAAAGAAAGAAGGAGCACTTCAAGCCGGCAAACGTGCAGATGTGAGTAGGTGTTGCTTGTGTTTGTACAGGTTTGGCTGTATCTATGAGTGTCACATTTTTGCAAATGGTCTAGTGAAAGATGTTGAAAACTGACTTTGAAGTGGTTTTCACTATCCGAAAGACCCATAAATCATGTCTTGCCTAAATCAAATCATGGTTTTGCATTAAATCTAATATTGTCAACAAGTTTACGGAAAGGTTGTGTCTAGGGGTAAGGTACAGTAAACATCATTATCTTCATATAAAAACTACAGCGTCCTCTCTAACACTAATGTGTGTGTGATGAAAGAGAGAGAGAGGATCGAGAGAGAACTCTTGAAGGATCACTTTGTGTGTTTGTGTTTTATCCAAACACACATATTCCCCAACCTCTGCAACCTGCAGAGTGAGAACGAGATGATATCAGAATAAAGAAGAATGCTGAAAGCGGAGGAAGAGAGAGAGAAGGAACAGTGAACACAGACATCACCCATCACAAACACTCCTTCACCCACAGCAGCCTGACAGACACGAAGAGAGGAAGGCGAAGATGAGAAAGAAGTGATAGACGGAGGGAGAGCATGAGTGAAAGAGTCATCACCAGGGATCACTCCATTGCATACCGTGAAAAATGTGTCTCTTTTTGTTGGCGGAGGGCTGAGATTAGGCTGTAGCCCGTGGCCATAACAGTGCCGACTGAGACGCGAGGGTATTCTCTTTAACTAATGAAGAGCTGCAGACCATATGATTGTCTGTCTGACACTCTAGGATGAGTCCTCACTTGTTGGCACGGCTTTTAAACCGTGCCTGAATGTCTTCAGAGAAAGCGTCAGTGTCTCAGCTATTAATGTCTCAGTAAAGCCTGTATGATTTCCTTCTTTGAACTTCTGAGTGCGGAAAGGGTTTCTTCCGTGCCAAAGACACTTTCTGATTGACAGTTTTAGTTTGAAGGCCTTGAAAGAGGGAGAGATGGAGAGAGAAGGAGAGGCAGACTCGGTCTCGTACTGGCAGCCTATCAAACTTATCTGTACCTCTATGACAGGCGGAGTCTGGTTGGGGATTATGACTCCAGCGCACAGCCGAAGACGTGGAGTGGGCCGATTGCAGTGATTGACAGCTGTCTCTGGGAGAACCCGGCAGACCTCAGATCAGACCGACCGCTCACGCGCTCATTAATATCTGTCATAACGCCCTTTCCTGCCCTACAATAGCATCATTCAGCACTCAACTTACAAACACAGTACTGTGAGAGTGCCGTTGGGCTCTGTGTTTGTGTCATGACAGTATTTATTAAGGTGTTTATTCAACATACTTGCCCAGAGGAAAGAGAAATCACAAATGAGATCTTTCTATATTACCAGCCAGCTCGTATGTCCAACTTCATCTCCATACTTAGTGTACACTCACATAAAGTGATTTATACATGGCAAATCTCAACTACTTGATTGCTTGTATATTATTGCAAAATGTAAATTATATTATCATCCTGCTCTAATCAGCTAAATGTGATTACAAGGCATGAAGATATTAAAATGTTATAAACATTCATTCAACATCATGATTTTCTTTTAAGCTGCTTTGAAACAATGTATAATGTGAAAAGTGCTATACAAATAAATGTAGTTTCTCCTAGCCTGCAATTAGATTCAGTAAAGAACAAATGAAGACTCCTTCTTCTCAGTGTGATGAAAGGTCTCTGTGACCTCACATGTGTCTTCTCTGGATCTCAATGATCTTTTGTACTGTGCTAATCTGCTAAGATATGGAAATCTATCAAATGTGGGATATTATAGTTGTATTTCCCCTGGACAGTGACCATGTGCTGTTTCTGAACGCGCCTCTCACATGGACTGGATAAGGAGTATACTTTAAAGGCTTGTGCACTCAACTGTTTGTGAAATGGAGCTTTGTGCTCGTGTATCCAACCTCTCTCATTCGGCACAAATCCAAATATTACATAATATTTCCTTGTTTGCTATGTAACTTATCTGAATGCTAAACTATTATTTATAATGTAAATTATAGGCTTTGTAAGTTATGTTAATTAAGTCGCATTCCAACGGTGACAGAGAGGTGGGTGCGCGGATGTTTGTACTTTATTTTGATAAAGTTGCCTACCAACTTTGGCAATGCTGGAATGTTTTGTGTGTGTGTTAGAAAACGTGATCATGTTTGTAACATTTTGTAATAATTGTGCTCCAGTGCGATCACTTCAACGGTTTTCTTATACCAGCAGAATCAACTTTAAACACTTATTGTCTTATTAATAATAAAGCTCTCGGATTTCATAAAAAATATCTTAATTTGTGTTCAACAAAAGATGAATGAAGAGGGGCTGAGCAAAGAACAGGCAACAAAAAAATAAAAATTCAGAGAGATATGGAAGAAACAAGGAGGCAAAAGAATGTGTCCTGTTCTTTTATGTGATGAACTAGACCTAAATGAGGCATACCTGATGTCACTGAGGTGATAATGGAATCATAAAATTGATAATAGGAGTAAGGAGTATATATAAGAGGAGATAATGGGTATAATGCGCAGCTGGATGTGTTTATCATAAGACATGTGGTATGTTGTGATGTGATGAGTGAATGTGTGTGATCTAATGTGCGAGACATAATATGTCTTCAGTGTCTGTGTTTCGGTGTGTGTGTGTGATTGTGGACAGCTTGTGTACATCTTCCACCAGAAGAGATCAAACATATTGCTCAGCACCCCAGCAGCTGCCAGAGTCTGCCTTTTATCTCGCTCCCTCTCTCTCTCTTCCATACTTTCTGAATTAACCTTCTCTGGTTCACTTACTATGAGCCCATGTCTCCACCCATATCTGTCTTTCTCTCTTTATTCTTTTCTTCACTATCAATCTTTCTTCCCTTTCCTCAGTCTCTCATCCCTGATTCTCTGTCTCAATCCTTCATAACCCCCTTCTTCCTACATCGCAATTTATCTCTCCCCACTGTCTCCCCACTCACTCCCTCCCTTAATCTCTCTCTTTCTCCTCTCTCGCTCTTAATCTCTCCACGTCCCATCCCTCTTCTCTCTCTCTCTCTCTCTGGTGTTAATGTGGGGGTGATTGAGGAGTGCTGGATGTGTGCTGTGACAGGGCTCATCTCTTGCAGTGATGCATGGTCCGCCCGCTCCTCCCTGTAGCCCCATTACACCCTGATTAATCGCCCCTGTTTAACTCAATAATTCATCCCTTAAAAAACAAAACCTCCACTGGGAGCGATGCTGGGAAGAGGGGGCTGAGCAAAGAACAGGCAACAAAAAAATAAAAAATAGCAGAGCGAGAGAGATATGGGCGGAAGAAAACAAGGGAGGCAAAAGAATGTGTCCTTGTTCTTTTATGTGATGAACTAGACCTAAATGAGGCATACTCTGATGTCACTGAGGTGATAACGGAATCATAAAATTGATATGCTGACATTGTGAGTCAGACGTGATTTGTCATGCTCCGTATCCCATAGAATCGCCTGTTCCCGTAATTATGCAACTCATGGTACAGTCAGTGTCAAGTTTGTGCTCTCCTGCAGTTTATTCTGAAGTGTTTCTGTTCCGTAGTCAGTTCATCCAAAAAATGAAAATACTGTCATCATTTACTCTGTTATGTTGCCACAGAATCGCCTGTTCCCGTAATTATGCAACTCATGGTACAGTCAGTGTCAAGTTTGTGCTCTCCTGCAGTTTATTCTGAAGTGTTTCTGTTCCGTAGTCAGTTCATCCAAAAAATGAAAATACTGTCATCATTTACTCTGTTATGTTGTTCCAAACCTGTTTCATTTTCATTCTGCCATAGAGCACAAAAGAATATGTTAGCAGTGTTTTTTCAGTGTGAGCTGTTAAACTAAAAAAAAAATTGACAAGAAAAGACAATAAAAACAGCATAAATCTAGTCCATACGACTCATGCTCTATTGTTTCAAGTACTCTGATGACATATGATAGCTCTGACTCAAATCTGAGTCACTATTTACAGAAAATCTTCTGTTTGAGCTCTCAGGCTGTCAATACTGTTTATAAATGTTATATATAAAATAATACTTTTGAAAGAAATGCTTTTTTTCAGCAAGGATGCATCAAACTGATCATATGTGACAGTAAAGATGTTTGCATTGTTGAAAAAAAAGTCAAATAAATTATGTTTTACTCTTTTTTTCATCAAATAATTTGGAAAGAAATGTATTATGATTTCCACAAAAAATAATCAACAGCACATATTTTGGTTTTGCTCAACTTGGATTATTAGTTTATCACCTTGGATTATTTGGCTGTTGGCAATTCAGCTTTCCTATTACAGAATAAATATATGTAAATAATATATAATATATTACATATGCAAGAAAATTTCACAACATTAGTGTTTTACTGTATTTCAAATAAATGCCACCTTGGTGAGCATAAGAGACTTTTTAATGGCTGTGTACATCTTTCGGTTTCTCACACTATGCCATAATATTATTTGAAGACTTGACTTATAGCATGTTATAAAGACAACTTTTATGGTTCTTTTGTAGGCCGTTTTGACATTTTTGGAGCATGACAGTCCCCGGTCACCCTTCATAGTATGGAGAAAGTAAAAACAGAGTGAGAATTTGTCTAAACTTCCTTTTATGTTTCTAGGAATTAAGAAGGAACGTCATGCAGGTTTAGAACAAGATAAGTGTGAGTGTGATGACAGATTGTTCATTTTGTGTTATCTGTCTCTTTAAGGGAATCCTTTGTTCTCAGGATTGTTTAACAGCAGATTGCAGTGAAATGTAACTAACCTTGTCCTCCCATCTCTCCAGGTTTATCTCTACCAGCTTCTCACCAACATTCTTGCCTCCACTGCTCAGCCAGATAACCTTTCCCCAATAGTGCTCTAAGGTAAAACCCGAGCGATCAAATGAGGTCATGAGCTGATGGCAGAAAGGAAAAAGGCCCAGTGCCAATCACCCAATTCAGCCGAGGGAAGGTAAACACAGGCAGGTTAGACATAAAAGACCTCGTGGAGTTTTGTTATGGCTCGTATGGCTCAGGCTGATGTGTTTGACAACTGCACTGGCTACTAACAATGTTGTGACATGTCCAACTCTGTCTACGATAGGGACTTGTTTTGCACTGTGTTCGGAAATGTTGGTGCTTCGCTGAGAGGAATGAATTTCAAAAATACTGGTTTACTCATAGTATTTATCAGTCATAGGTGTAAATCTGGTGGGAATTGTTCAAAGGGGAATTGAATTGTCTTCTCCAATCATGTGTATGACATTTTTTAATCAACATTAAAAATAATTTTATATCAGATGCTGATAAATTAAGCATTAATTGTGCTCCTGAGAGATTCACAAAGGGCATGATTAATTTTAATGACTGCTCATCAAAGGCCTAATAGTGGACAAGTGTAATATTTCAATACCCAAACAATCAAGTCGCTCAAAAAAAAAAAAAAATCTGCTTTATATCACAGCATGTAAATAAATCTCAGACTGTATATTATATTACTGGATTTATTCAACTAACGCTTAAAAGTTTGGGGTTGGTAAAGTCTCTTATCTCACCAAGGCAGAATTGATTTGATTTAACAGGAAAAACAGTAATATTGTTAAACATTGCTCTAATTTAAAACAGTAGCCATTACTCCAGGCTTCGGTGTCACATGATGCCTCAAAAATCTTTCTAATATACTGATTTCAGACATTTCTTCTTATTATCAATGTTGAAAACAGTTGTGCTGTGTTATAGCTGTCTCATATTTCATCAATTAAATTGCTGAATAAAAAATAACAATATTAATTTATTTAAAATCGTATTGACCCCAAACTTTTAAACGGTAATGTAAATGAAAGCGTTCGAATCATGTCTACGCCATACACGCAATTCAAAATTGCAATGTTTCTACTGGAGGGTGAAACCTCCACGACCGATTTGAGTCTGACTGTCTATAAACACACAAGACAATGACAGTAAATGTGTATTCCGTCTGTCTGAGAAAGCAGTGATGGTATCAGTTGTTCTCCTGCAGTACGCCAGCTGATAACAGCCAGACTCTGGCTCCTTCCTCTCACAGATAAACACGCCTCCATACCAAACTATGAGTGCTTGTGAGTGATAGGCGATGTGTGTGTTTGTTCTGCAAGTGTGCACATGTGAAGTGTGAGGTGCGTTGCACAGATTATCCAGTCAGAGTTCATCTCACAGATATACACACGTCGCTCCCTATGCTGAGAGACACCATCTATCTCTGTCTGTAACAATAGATCAGTGTTTGGTGTGAGAATTATTTGGATTCATATAGAAGCCCAAGGAAAAAAAGCACTGTAGTTGGAACAGTGATTGTGGTGTTAATGTGAGAAACAATGGTGAAAATATGCTCTGATCTCAATTCCCTCCATCATTTCCTGTTATTATTAAAAAAGGGAAAGATTAGCATGGCATACTTGATTAATTTTTACTGACTACTGTATAAAACATATATGTTTTACTTACCAACAACCTTTCTGAAAATGCAATATTCAAAAAGTAGCATGCTACACTGTTGTCACATGAGCTCACTATGTCACATGACCACATCACATTATGCAGCTGAATTCAGAATAGCATACTAGTATACTGCATGCACTATTTTTGCCATGTATTCTAGTATGCTGTTCTGAATTCAGCATTTAGTGAGTGGTGTCCAACTTGTCATTTTGACAATAAAACAAGTACAAAAATGAAATAATGTGGCACTCGAATCAAATCGTGAGTCAAGAAAGAAATCACAGCCAATACTTCTGGTTCAAGCAAACGCATGGATCTTATTACTCCCAAATGAAGTATCTTGTGTACTGCACATCTTGGCAAATCTTGTACGGGAAGGTAATGTACACACAGTACCCATACAATATACTGCAGAAATAGCAAGCGTACAATGATAGTATGCCATTCTGAACGTATTCACACCAAGCTTGTACGAAACACATTCAGGCACGTGATAATGTTCAGGGGTGCAGATTTGTCTCCCTCTCTTTTTCTATCTCTCTCTACTTGTCACACTGAGTGGAGCTGTCATGGCATATATCAAGAGTGCTACATGGCCTGGGGAAACACAGGGCAATTATGATAATAAATAATAATAGGATTGGCTACATGACATCATGAGTGATGGGGCCTCTCAGAACTCATTTACATGACTTTGTGCAGCAATCATCAGCCCCACTAATGTAACGCTAAGCAAATGAGCCCTTTCTGAATATTGTGCAATTTATGGCAAGTCGACTGGCACGGAGAGCGAGTCTATAAATCATGTTGAAACACATGCCCCCAATGACAGCTAAATCAACATAGAGTAATTGCTTTGAAATGTGCTGGAACAGGGTTGGCTGGACAGAAAGAGAGAAGGAGAGGAAGGAGGGAGGGAGTGAAAAATAGAGGGAAGCAGGCTTTGAGTGAGAGTGTTGTGCTTCTGACCTCTCTGTGACACGTCAGATACACATTTCAGAAGTTTTTTGGGCACAGCCTGTTTTTTTATCCAATAAAGTTGCACGACAAAATGCTACTTTTTATGTCACGATGTATTGCACGCAGCCTTACAGCGAAGCGAATTGAGATGATAATCAAGCATGCTTTTCTAAAGCGTCTACTCTTTCAAATTAAGCTTTTCTTCTTTATTGACATGTAAAAACATGGTTTGGAAGAATGTTGTTCCCCAAAAAGTTACATAGTGTGGTTTTAAAAGAGATACTGACCTCTTAAATAAATGTAGTCAGCTTTTAGTTAGAAATGTATACTCTGAAGTGTAGCTTGACTACAGTTTAACAACATTAAATTATGAAGTAAGTTTTCAAAGCATCTTCTCTATCACATGAACAATTGAACAGTTTTACTAAGGTTCTCACACAAAGGTAATGAATGGACACCATTGCCCGGAGCTCCCCGCTCCACCACCAGAGGGGGTGGCTGAGGCCCAGGCATTAGTGTTTGCCTATGTGCCACAGTGAGTTAGCTGAGCTACATACAATGGCCATGCTGTATCACAGAAGGGGCTTACTGCTAACACTTCACCTCTACACCACACTTCCACAAACACACAGACTTCAACATTACACACACACACAGAGTGCAGATTTAGCATCAACCCACTGACTGATTGCTTTAGACACTGTCAACTACTGAATGACTGAGGGTGTGTGTGTGTGTACGTGTGTGTGCGCGTATGTGTGTGTTTGTGTGTGTGAGTGGAGCTGTCAGTGGGGCACCAAGAGTGTTTTTTAGAGTATGTGTGCAGTGATACGTAGCAAACTCTGGCTTGTCCATCATCATCCATTACCCTGACAAGGAGAGAGATTAATGACCACGGGGTCAGCGAGGGGCGCCCACTGCCCCCCTCCCACACACACACACACACACACACACACACACTGTCTTTGAAGCAAAGCAGGGTGAGTTGCACACACACACAAAACCAATAATATACAGTATATAAAATAGGTACAGAGTGTGAAGGAGAAAACAGAGAGAGAGTCAGATCTGGATTAATCGTCATTTTTCCTGGGAAGTATTGTGGTTATTCTCTTGCATTTCCATGTCCTTTCCATTTACTCATGGTAGCATATTGAGTTACGCAGCGCTGTCAGGTCTTTCAGCAGTGTTAAGTCAGATTTTGAGGGCAGGTTTTTGTTCCAGCACTGGACTTTCTCTGGCTTTCAATTCATTCCCTCTGTCTCTCTCTTCAGCTGGCTCTGGACATTACAGACCCTGAGCCACATGCTACAGTCAATCGACTGGTTATATGGACAGAAAATTAGCCTTTTTGTGACTGTGGGAGTTTTTAATGAGGCATTGTAATGTTAGGAAAGTGTGAGTATGAAGATCATAGGTTTGATTTCCAGAATCATACATAGCTTATTAATAAAATGTATAGCTTGAAGTCAGTTTGAATAAAACATCTGCCAAATACATAAATGTCATGGAAAATCCTCCATGAAAAAAAGCGAATGGTTTATGCTGGTCTGTTGCAGCTTGTGAACTAGCCTAGCTGCTACAATTGTCCTGGAGTTCACTAGCATGCTAGCATCTTGTAGCATCTAAAACTTAAAGTTACTGGTTTATAAACGTAGTACAATAAAGTTTGATAAAACCTGCTGTTATTTATATCATCCCTGGATCTTGGCTGAAAGACTGCCCTCAAAACCACCTTTAACATAAAGCACAACCCTGACACAAGCGTGGTGAGGCGACACAAAAGCTCTACTAGATCCATTAAACAAAACTTGGCAGCCACTTCAGTTATTAATTTCTATGCTGCTTGATGATCTTTATTATATTTGCATAATGACGGAGACTGCTGATAAGCAACATATCACGGCTAATGCAGTAGGCCTTAATTAAAAACAGCTCGTTAAGATGAGTGTGTTCATTACTGGGACAGATGGCTTCTATTAGTTCTCTTGCCATCACTCATTCCCATGTAATCACATACAGCGGCCATTTTGAAATGTCCTCATCAATGAGCCTGAAGGTCTCATGAAGATTGAAGAAAGGCATAGTCTACACTTAACGTTTATTGTTTGCTTTAGTGGTAGCACTTGTACTTTATTCGTTAACTAACTCCTCGATAACGTAACTTACACTGTCATGTTGGTTGGTGCTAGGTCTCTTTGCTAGCATGCAATTCACTGTAGGGGTACCATGGTATAGTCATCAGGTAAAACCATGGAATTTTGATATGTACTGAAGTACTGAATGTTAACCGTTATGTTGATTTGATGATAACATTTTCTCACAAGAAAACAAAAGAAGAGATTAATTATCAATGAAAAAGAGTCCTTTTATTATTGCTTGGACAAAATCTTGCATATTTCTTTGTGAAATCGAAATATGTCAAATTACAAAACTAAACTGAATGAAAAATAAATAACACAAATTAATCTCCTCATATAAACAAACTAAGGCTTTGACTGTGCTCTTTTTCCATCAGAAGCAAAAACAGAACGGTCTGATTTTAATTTGGTGAAACTATGCATAAAACATGTGAACGAAACTAAAAACAGCTGAATTTAACCGCAAATTCACTCTCTGACAGCATGTGTTACCGCTGTAAACAACGCAGTGCTGCACTTATGAACACTACTATAATATGCATTATACAGAGGCAAGAGGAAAAGAAAATACCATCTAAACTTTTGTGGATACAGTAAGTTCCCCTCATATAAACTCCCACCTCCAAATGTATCGTGATTCATATAACATCTCAACAGATTTGAATATTCACATATTTGTATTGATTTTCAACCGGTTCGCGGTGCATCGTTACATCCTACTAACCATGTATTAACCAATACCATAGTAGTAGTAACCAATACCGTCTGTACTTACACAGAACTCTTATGTAATTTGAAGGAATACCATGGTACAACCACGACCATATAAAAGAAGGATCAAGGTACGCACATCCAAAAATGTCTTGGCCAGGTGCAAGATCAAAGAGTATCATCAAAAAATAGAAAAAAGATCTGCACACTGTTAATCTCCCTTTATTCAAAAATGTAAAAGTAGCAAGGATTGGGTCAAAGACCTTCGTCAGACAAACACACATACATAAAAAGGCAAAAGCTCAATAAGTAGTCCGATTCGAACAGAGTTCCAATTGATTACACCTGTTGGCAATCAAAGTCAATCATGTGAACAGCTATAGCATATCACAGTTGAGACAAAACAACCACGTTGAGGCAAAAATCTAAATACAAACACAAACAAAATCAAAACAACCACGACCATAAGCAAACATAAGGATCTAGGTTTAAAATGTACTACCATGGTTCTTTTTGGTATTTTTAGTTTACATTTAATAGATGTATTACTATATGTAGCTTTAGATTATCTTTTTTTATGAAGCATCATAATAAAATAACTTTTTGTTAGTGTATTTCTACTATATATAATTTTTTTAGATTAACTTTTTAAATTAAGCATCAAATATAATAGAATGCTTGTAATTATATACATTAAAACCGTTATATTTCCTTCAAACACTGTCAGAAGCTCTCAGAAACATGTCAGTTTTGGATGACAATGGCACATTATATGAAGTCAGATATTTTATTGTAGTTACAATGATATTTTGTCTGAAAATATACTGAAAATGTTGTAATGCGATTCCAAATGTTAGTGTATGTGCTAATATCAGCTAAGCTAACAGCGTGACCACAAGCAGAGGCTAATGTAGTGACAGCACCTCTAAGGCCTACAGGCCTGAACTCTCAGCCTCGAACAGTGACTCTGTAGGACAAATCACATTCAGCGGCCCCGAGAGAGATATTACATCAGGTTAACTGGAAAGTAGCGTGTGTATGTGTGTGTGTGTTACTGCGGAACATTATTATCCTCTGAGTGTTACGTAGTAATTGTGCCTCGTGCTGTTCAATCGAACTGTCGCTTTAGCTTAGCCCTCTGCTCCCTGGCCTGACAGGTTCATACACACACACATGCGCTCAAGTTCCCGAAGGCTGAGTAGACTTGACATAGGAGTCCTTGGAGCTTGGCAGTAGCGACTAGCCAATGCTGACTATGAGCTCTAATTATCCACTCTTCGTCCTCATCTTCCTCGTCATCGTTAGTGCCTGCTCGCCTTGTCAGAAGTAATCGGGCAGCCGTCACCTCTCCCCGCTGCCCACAGGGTTGTCAAGGCGACCATGGAAAGGTCAACGCCACGCAATTAAATCTCCCTGCGGTGGGCCGGAGAGAGAGGAGAATAAGACACGGACACTCGGCACTGACTGTGACACCAGGCCCCTAATGCCTTGCACTGTAGCCTACTTGTGCTGCTCATCATAAGAACACACACCGGCCTGCAGAGGCTTCTCTTTCCCTCTTTCCCTTCATTTATCTTCAGCCTCCTGTTTTCGCTCTATTTTCACCTCTTTACTTTTTCTCTTTCATTATGAACTGCTTGTAAAAGGAATGGATGTGTTTGTTTGGCTTTCTCCGAGTTGAAAATGGAATGTATTCTAGATTACTACAAGATTAGACACAGTGTTCATTTGTTCAAACGGTTTGCTTTTCTATCTATTTTAGCCAAGAGTTCTGAGATTCTCTCTTTCCTTCACTTTTTTCCCCTCACCCTTTGCTTAGGTTCTTCATTTGTCTTCAGGGCTTTTTTTTGTTGAAGAGATAAATCACCCAAAAATAACAGTGTTGTAATTATTTACCTAGGTTAATTTTTTTCAGTTTGTATTCCAAATACTTTGTGTCAGAGAGTTTTTTTTTTCATACAAAGAAAAAAAGTGCTGTCAAGTTCCAAAAAGTAACTAACAAAAGTAAAACTGGCGCAACTTTACAGTGAATTAAGTCAACTACAGCTTCCGATGAAGGCTAGAAGACTGAAAAGCGTAAAAGTATAATGTTGTATAATATGTATAATTCTCATCACAAACGCTGATTTTGTTGTTTCCAAGCTCAAAAAAGTACCAACACACACCAAAAGGACCATAGAAGTAGTCCAGAATTCAGAGTAATATTGCTATAGTTAACTAAAACTATTAGAATCACTTCTGGTGATTGAAATCAAGTTCAGTTAAAATAAAATATAAAATAAAAACTTTAAATTAAAATTAAATTTAAAAATATATATATATAATTTATGTGCTTTTGTGCTTATATTAAAGCACTATATAGCCACATGATAGCTTTATGTGAGAAAATGTAGCAAATATAGATTAAAACAAGCAGAAACCAATGATTTAGCTTCAATCATATCAAACCTGGTGATGCAAAATTAGCACATTTTTTGACTGGCATGGTGTGTAAAATGCTTCACAAACAGGTTTGACATGACATTATAGTGCCAGAATAAGAACTATTCATTTAGCCTTATGTCATGTAGTCATCATATACCTCTTCCGTTCCAACTTTACTGCATGTAATAGAACACACACACACACACACACACACACACACACACACACACACACACACACACACACACACACACACACACACACACACACACACACACACCTCTTTCTTTGATCAAAATCTCCCCTCTGACCTTCTTCTACACACACTTTCTTGTGACCTTGCTGGCTCTCTCCCTCTCCTCCTCTTTCCCGTGTATGTGCGCCAGTGACTAGCCTGACTAATGTGCGTGCAGGCCCCCACCCTCAGTGTGTGTGTGTGTGTGTGAGTGTGTGTCAGTGGCCAGCCTGACTAATGTGTGTCCTGGCCCCCACCCTTCCCATCCATCAGGCCCTGCACATTGTTTTGACGTCTAGTTAATTCTCGCCTGATGATTTATCAAACTCTTATTACGGCCCGCTGAAAGCCTCATTTATTGTCTTGATGTATGGTAATGATAGGCCTTCTGCAGCCCTCCTGAATCTTAACTAACTCCTCTACTTCTCTCCCTCTCTCTCTGCTTTTATCATCCCTCTCTTTCTCTCTCTCCATCTCTTCTGTTCACATTAGGTCATTGCCAAGTGCTTTATCACATTCTAAGTCATTGTTTCTACAGTAATCTCTCTCTAGTTTTAATATCCTATCTCTTTCTCTCTCTCTCTGTATTAGTTGAATGTTTCACCACAGGAAATTATGTGTGAGATTATTTTGTTCCACCTGTGACTGAAACGGCTCCTCCGTCTTTAGCCCATTACACCCAGTAAATGCCATAGATTTCTTTGCATAGATTTCGCCACATCGCATTAGCTTTATGTTAGTCTGTAGGGTCTATAGGCCATTGGTTTCCGTTCTGCTTGATTGCCGCTGACAGCGGATCAGAGAACTGCTGGTGTGTGCGACTCCTCTGGAGCATCGGATATCAGCTACAATAAATCTACAATGACTTTGTTACTGACACATAACAAAACACTGTTTAATAATTCACCGTAGAGCAGGAACGGGGGCTATTAGCTATTTGCTGCAATGCAATAAAAGGCTTGTGAAAAAATCAATACAGCCAGACTATTTCCTGGACAGTCTTTCGACCACGTTCCTAATGGATCTGTGATCATTATCGTTGCGCCCATGTCATTTAAATGTGGCTATGCTCTGGATTTTTCAAGTTTAAGTTTCGAATCGGTCTTTAATGGTCTCCTTGTCAATAGCAGGGATTTGCTTCGAGAAGCCTCAGATAAATTAGCATAAATTTACAAGTTTGTTAGGGCTTAAAAGAACTGTTCAGCCAGTAATGAAAATGTTGTCATCATTTACTCACCATCACTTTGTCCAAGCCCTTCCGTGTAAAACGAATGTGACCCTGGACCACAAAACCAGTTTTAAGTCGCTGGGGTATATTTGTAGCAATAGCCAAAAATACATTTTATGGTACAAAATTATCAAAATTTTTTTTTGCCAAAAATCATTAGGATATTAAGTAAAGATCATGTTCCATGAAGATATTTTGTAAGTTTCTTACCGTAAATATATGAAAACTTAATTTTTGTTTAGTAATATGCATGGCTAAGAACTTCATTTGAACAACTTTAAAGGCGATTTTCTCAGAATGTTGATTTTCTTTTTTTGCACCCTCAGATTCTAGATTTTCAAATAGGTGTATCTCGGCCAAATATTGTCCGATCCTAACAAACCATACATCACTGGAAAGCATATTTATTCAGCTTCCAGGTGATGTATAAATCTTCATTTCAAATGAAAAATGTATACTTAAGTCTGGTTTTGTGGTCCAAGGTCACAAATGATTGAGACAACTACAAATGTGATGTTGTTTTAGTACAACATTTCAATCAAGAAGATGACAATATCGAGGAACTTCAATTTTACAATGTTGTCTGTTAATGCCTGTAACAAACAGAATTCCAAACAAACAAAGCCCCGGTAGAACCATCACGACATCCAAGCAACACTCATTTGTGAATGAATCAGTGTTTTTGAGAAAATCAGTTGAATGAATGATTCAATGGCTGCAATATACATTCCTCCCTACTGTAAGGTAGGCATAAAAAAATTGTATTTGTAAACAGTAAAAATACCTGGATGACCTACTACAGAAAGAGTCACTGAAAAGTACACAGACTGACAGCGTGCAATCACATATAGGCAGAGTGAACTGTAAAGCAATGTATGTCATCGCTCTTGGAATGCTGTCAGATTCAAGGACCCAAACTTTATAAGTAAATATATGTGCCACAAACAAGATTTGAGAGCTGTGTCAAAAACAATAACTAGCAATAAATAACTTATATTTCTGTCTGTTCCTCTCAAAAAAAGCTATATGACTTCAGAAGACATTAAGTACACTCTAAAAAATGCTGGGTCATTTTTTCTTCCCAACTGCTGAGTTGAGGCTGTTGGGTTGTTTTTTGTTTTGTTTTTTTGAGTTGGGTAGGTTTTGTGTTAACTAGGAATTGGGTTAGAGGCTGGGTTAATCTCACTGACCGCTGAAACTATACATCCCTTCCTTTAAAACAACCCAGCGCAAGGTTTACTTTAACCAGCTGTTGAGATATAGTCAGAGCACGGGCTTTTTACATCCTCTTCAGGAGAGAGTGGTTCTCGGCGCTGCCTAATTGGTGAACTTATTCACTGAAATTAAGGTTTGTATACCTACATTTTATTTAATCTATAAAGTCTTTACTGTGCTGTAAATTATCTTATTTTATGGAACGCAACATACAGGGACGAGATGTTAGTCAGCATGTGCCAGCATGATGGAAACACCTTTGCCTTGCATAACATAAGCTGATTTTATTTATAATAATACATTTAATTTATTTTGATTATAAATTATGATCTCTTATCTCAGTACTGTTTGTTTATGGGCAGGTTATGGAGTCAGTCATGGTATCTTTCAGCTTCGAGTGAAACATGACATGGCAGTCTGAGTTTCGCAGTTCTCCCAGCGAACAGCAGCCCATAACCGACAACACACCGGCACAAGGATCAGCACTATTGCAGCAAAAATGGATAACAGAGAATACACTTAAATTAAAATGTTTTTAAGTTGTTTTATTTCTAAAATGCTTAAAAATAAGTATAAATGCATGCAATACTGTAAACTATGCTGTATTCATCCTAATAAATTAAATTTGTCATATTACTTTTTTCCATGGGTGCTTTAAGCCAGCAATATAGTCATTTTTAAACAATAGTTGAGTTACATAAAACAACACAGTGTGTTGGTTCAAACATTTGACCAACCAACTGGGTCAAAATAACCCAGCATGTGTTCTGTCCAATATTTAACCAGCAATAGGTTGCCAAATAACCCAGAAATGGTTGCATAATGGTGCATTTTGTCGTTTTTAAACCTTAGTAAAAATAACACTCCAATATGGAAAAAGCAACCGTATGAACATTATTTAACATATCTAATTTTGTTTTCAATAAAAGAAAGACGTTTCTTTGTCAATGACAAGTATTTCGCACCAACAAGATACATTTTCATATAAACAGCAAGACAGGGAATGTGATACTGCTTTTATATAATAGCTCAATCAACAAGAACATTACATTTTAAACGATTACATGTTTCTTTGCTTCACCAACAAACACAAATATGAAGCCACAGTAGAACCACTGCACATCTCTGAGCAACACTCTTGTTTGGAGTCACATAGGGGTAAGTAAATACTGGACATCTTACTACATAACTTCTTGTTCCTTTTAGCTACTACTGAGAACAAATGTACAACCATGTAAAGAGGAAATGGAGATAATCAAGGTCCTGTAGCATGACTATTCTTCTTTCACTCTTTCCCCTTCTTTCCACTCGTTCTCCAGTCCCCAAGAGAGAGAGCCCCTAGGCGTATTTAAATACTTTATTGGCTGTAACATTACCTTAATGTCTCTCAGCATTTCATCTGCCTTCAGCCTAATGGGAAGTGATGGCAGCCATGTTCCTCTGCAACAACGAGCTGAAACACACGTGGGTTCAGTTTCTCTTTTGCAGGTGTGTGTGTGTTTTCTTTTAGATAATGGGAACATGATGATGTCACTTAGTATTTGGAGTATCCAGTGTTCCTTTATATGCAGGATAATTATGACTTCTACATCCCACTAAGACTGTGCACACTTACGTATTCTTGATTTACATCTAATCTAGACAGGAGAAGAAATTTAAGCAATTTCCTTTTCTCCTTTCATCATCACATCTTTCTCCACTCTCTCACCTTCTCTCTCTCCCTCTTTCTGCAGATGAGCGATGAGAAGAACAGTGAAAGAGGTCAGACATTAGCAGGGCTATCTAATGACTGTTGCAGCTCGGCATTATGGGATGGGTGATCTGTCAGCGCCTGTCAGACACAGGCCTTCCATTAGGGTTGCACCTGAGTGATGGGACACACATACACTCGGGCGCACACACGCAGCGTTTCAGACACCTCACAACCTAACGGTTCCAGCACTGCTATGCATCATGTGTCATTCTAGAGCCCTCTATTTAATGACCCTGTCCATCCACACACACACATCGCTCAATGTAAATTACACCTGACCCAAGGGGACAGGCAGGAGGACAGCGAGAAGACAAGAGAGTGATACAGTGTGAAAGGAGATGTCTTTATTAAACTGAACATGAGACGCAGGTTATCAGACATGCATGCGTGTGAATGCGTATTATCAGTCATGTGTATAGGTAATCTATATGTGCCCTCAGAGGTTTTTACATCGCTTATTCTGGTGCTGATATATTTGTGATTTTATCTGCAAATTATTTAGTGATGAAGAAACCTTTATAACTATAGGGAATAGGGCCTTTCTGGAAAACATATCCATTCATCTATCCATCCATCCATCTATCTATATTCGATGAGATCATCACCCTTTCTTTCCCATAGGTCCCTCAGTCCTTGTTTCTTGACGAGAACGAATCACCTGTTCTTTCATCCTTTCTCTCTCACCTTCTCTTTCACTGTCACCCCATCCGTCATCTTATCCCCGGTTATAATACAACCCATATGAGTTGATTGGCCTGAGATGGTCTCCACACACTTTCATTTAGCCTCTCTCCTCCTCACACATATACTCTGTCTCTGTCCCTATCCTCTATCCAGATTCCATCTCTCTCCCTCTCCGTCCCTCCTTCCTTGCCCCAGCTCCTTATTGCTCTATCAATCTCTCCCAGCAGAAGATCAATACATGCTTGCTTGCTTTCCTTCAGTGTCTCTCTTTTCTTGCTCAGTCTTTGTCTACCTCTTCACCCGGGGGGACTCTATCGGTAAAAAGAGAAAATATTGATTGCAGGCTGCCATAATCATTAAGAACAACTGTTTTTTGCACCATCCAAATCTCTTAATTAAATTTTAAATTGTGTATGATGTTTAATCAATCTGTACAATTGAGATATGCAGATTCGATTGTAGTGATTACAGTTGGTGATGTTTTTTTCTAAATTGGTTTTGCATTGATATTTTGTGCGACTAGGGCCTATATGTTGACTTAAAGGGATAGTTGACTCAAAAATGAAAATTCCCTCATTAATTAATTACTCACCCTCATGTCGTTCCAAACCCGTAAGACCTTTGTTCATCCTCGGAATTCAACGGAACTACCACGTTTAAAGCCCAGAAAGATAGTAAGGACACCATTAAAATAGTCCATGTGACATCAATGGGCCAATCTTAATTTTATGAAGCTATTAGAATACTTTTTGTGCACAAAGAAAACAAAAATAACGACTTTATTCAACAATTTCTTATCTTCTGTGCAGAGGTGGGTAGAGTACGCAACAACTGTACTCAAGTAAAAGTACTTCTAGAAATATTTACTCAAGTAAAAGTAATAGTCTGAATAGTTACTTGAGTAAGAGTAAAAAAAACTACTCAAGTAGTTAGTTACTTTGGATCATATACTGTATATCTATAGTCTATTTTATATAGATACATTTATGTAATGTATCTATCTATCTACACACACACACACACTTTAACTTGTATTGCATTAAGATAAAGTAACGAGAGGAGCGTCACCCACAGTAACGAAGTAAAAGTACCGTTTTTTTCACAAAAAATGTACTTGAGTAAGAGTACCCATTTTTAAATATACTCTAAAAGTATTAGTTACCCCAAAAATACTCAAGTAAATGTAACAAAGTAAATGTAACTTGTTACTACCCACCTCTGCTTCCGTGGCATTCTGACATAGAACGCTCATCTCTCTTAGTTCATCATCTGTATATTCTGGTATAAATAACTAAGGCTGTGCAAAAAATTGCAAGTCATCCTCTCTGTTGAAATCTTCTGACATGTTTATGAAGACTGTGTTATGTACAGTGTGCGTCTTCCTCTGGCGCAGCACATGCATGCGTCGTGGTACTGTCGTGAACTTGTGGAGAAGACTGACACAGAAGATAAGTAATTGTTATTGATAAGAAAGTTATTATTTTTGTTTTCTCTGTGCACAAACAGTATTCGCATAGCTTCATAAAATTACGGTTGAACCACTGATGTTACATGGACTATTTTATCTATGTCCTTACTACCCTTCTGGGCCTTAAACATGGCAGTTGCGTTGCTGTATATGCAGAGTCAGAAAGCTGTCAGATTTAATCAAAAATATCTTAATTAGTGTTCTGGAGATGAACAAAGGTCTTACGGGTTTGGAATAAGTAATCAATTACAGTATTTTCATTTTGGGGAGAACTATCCATTTAATATTGGCTTTAAAAAGGAAAATATCAATATTCGTCACGCTTGCAATTATGTGTTTACTGATTACCAAAGAAAATAAATAAATGAAATAACACACAAACCCATGGCTAACAGGACCCTGACATAAAAGCCTTGCATTAAATTTAGCTTTGGTGACATCTCTGCAAAGATAGGACACACATGACAGCCCAGCGGCAGACAGACAACCGCCAGCTCTCCAATTACAAACACACACTGGGAAGGTAACACACAGCCTAATTTGACAAGCTGAAATAATGCCCATTCATATCATTTTACTCCAGCAGCCCAAGGTAAATATTTCCACTACCCTAGTATAAATAGCCCACCAATATTTGAACAGCTGAGAAAGAGAGTGCGACAGAGAAAGAGAAAGGAAGAGAGATCTTTATCCTTTATACATGTTTATACATATTCATAAACTGTCACTCTTAACAAGACACTGAGGTTGGAATATTGACTCACTGCCCCCTTAGTATATGTCTCTCCGGCTTTGGAGGAGAACGAGATAATGAAAAAGTATCAGTAGATTTTGAGCCGCTTGTCTAGAGCGCTGAATAGTTGTCTGACAGCTTTTGTTGTAAGGTGCAGAGGATCTGAAAGTAATTCTTCAAACCCTGATCAGTAATGAATGCACACTAATCCCTACAGCGGTGTTAGAAGGCCTGAGGGATGATGGGGATTCTTGTCCACAAATGACAATGGCCTGTCAATCAAACTCGCCCATTAGGTAGCACTTGCGCCGTCTGTGTAAAACTTCATAAAGGCAAAACGGTCCTGACATTTCACCACCAGAGAGTGTGGGAAAGAATTTTAAGTGGGCGAGTTAATTCATTTGCTTTCTTTGTTGCGACATGGGACAGTTCCAGGGTTCCATCTCGAGGATGTATAATACGGCAAAATCTTGAACAAAGCATCTCGCACCCGCCTTCCTTCCAGTCTTCCAGTTCACTTTTCTCTGAGTCATGCGTCCCACAGAGAGAAGAATTCCAGCTCTCCGCTCACTGGCTTTCTGTCTGAAGTGGAATTTGGCGGTGCGGGTTGAGCTCATTGTTGTGGAGAGGCCGCGATTGATTCTGTCAGTCAGGTGACTGCCGCACCAGCTCACTGAACCACAAGACTATTGATTGAGAGTGATGGATACACAGCTAAATGGTGAAACACTAAGAGAGAAAGAAATGCTTGTCAAACTGTTATTTATACGCCACACCATGGATGCGCACACACACACACACACACACACACACAAGTTGTCAGTTTTTTCAGAGGTGGAAGAATTATCTACATCTGATGATGAAATCCTAAACCACACCTAAACAAATGCATCTTACAAGGAAAATTATTCATAATAATTCCTGCCCGTGTTTTAGTAGTACAAACAAAAAACTACCCTGCAGGACAGAAGCATAAAAGTTTGGGTTCAGTAAGATTTTTATTTTTTATTTTATGCATTCATCAAAAGTGACACAAATTATATTTCAAATAAATGCTGTGCTTTTGAACTTTCTATTCATCAAATAATCCCAAAAACTAAATATATCACAAAAATATTATACAGCACAACAGCATTAAAAATAATAAGAAATGTGTCAAATCAGTATGTTAGAATGATGTCTGAAGGATCATGTAACACTGAAGACTAGAATAATGGCTGCTGAAAATTCATCTTGGCCACCTCAGCAATACATTTATTTAAAATATTTTAAAAGTGGAGACATTTATTTTAAACTGCAAAATTATTTCATGTCACATTTTTATTGCATTTTTTGATTAAATAAGTTCAGTCTTGGTGAGTATACATTGCAATGATTAATATTTTAAAAATCTTACCAACTCCAAATTATTGAGTGGTAGTGTCGCTCATCAGACTAAATGGAAGTCTCAATTTTGTTGTTATATCCAGTAACTTGGTCTCAGATTATCTCTTAAACTGAACTTGTTTCGTTATTGATGAACACAGTTATTGAACTGAACTTGAACCAACACTGAACCGAACTCCTTTTCTGAATAATGCCATATTGCTTTATTTCACATTTGATTTTACATTTTTTCATCACCGATTCTGTTATTTTCCTGTTTGTTACTATGAAGCTGCTTTGTGTTGTATAAAGTGTTGACTTGAAGAATATTGTGGCTTCTGGATCGTCCTTTGTATTCTTTAGTTTCAGTGAGGTACATACCATGGACGAAAGTGGGGCAAATTTTGGAAGATTTCAAAGCAGAAATGTGGAGCTTTTAGTTTTAAAAAAGCTAGAGGAGACACATTTGAGACTACTGAGGTCATTTCTCTCAATAGAAAAAAAGAATTGAGAAGCAAAAGACCCAGGTCAAAGTCTCCATTTGCTCTCCACTTCATTTCTCTGCTGTCTAGGAGAAAGAATAGAAATATTAAAGAGATATGATCTTACATAAAGTAACAAAGAATGATTTCACAAAATGTTACATCAAGTAACTTTTTAAGTTATTGGAAAAGCAGATGTTCTTTGAATGCCGAACTTCAGCATGTGCGTCAGCGAAGGGCCAGAATGAGAGCGAGAGACAAAAGGAATAAGAGAAGTGTGGAAGAATAGAGTGGAGGGGGATGAGAGGAGGGATAATAGAGACATAGCGGGCTGTCAGATGCTGTTAGACAGCCATGAGGATGGAAATGATGGATGATCTCCCTCTGGACCACCGACCTCCAACTCCACTTCTGATGGCAACAATATGTCAGCATTTGTCAGGTTATAGCGAAACACACACATGCACATTAACACTCCTATTCTAGCTCAGCTGGACTCTTAATGTAAATGCATTCCTGTGTATCCATGCTGATATCAGATCAACACAAGTGCGCTCTGTGTTTTTATTGTGTTGTATTAACTCAAATTACGTCTCACGGATTATTTACATACTCTGAATTCAAAAAAGTTGGTATTAGTGCAGATGCCGAGACAACGTTCTGTCAAAACAGAGCTGTTTCTGCACACACACGTGCGGTGTAGGTGGATGTTTACACGTGGCTTATACGCCGCTAGTCTAACTGATGTTGACTGGCAGGTCACACCCACCTGTAACTCACCTGCCGTGACACATGCCATAGCTGTCATCCTCATCTCACCTGTCATCTCTGCCTGTCTGTCTGAGATAATACGCCACACATTTCCCACTGAGAGTGTGTTATGAAAAGGGAGGAAGTCTGTTTTAAATCTGCGGATGAGATGACAGAGAGGTCTGGGATAAAGTGGGTGCATGCGTGTGTGTGTGTGTGACATTGTGCATTACAGTGCATGTGAGAGCAGAAAAATCGGTTCCTGCTGTCAGGTGATCCATGTAAACTGCAAAAACTTAACCATCCTGGTGAAAAATACCATGCACCAGATTCAGACATACGCACGCTCTTAAACACACACAATCTCCCCACGGTCGGCAGCTTATATGCTCCAGAACGTGAACCAAGAAACATTAATATATGGCAGATCAATGGCTACATGTGTGTAGAATAGTGTTCCATATGCTGCACAAGTCCCAGTCCCAGACTTTAACTGCACAGAATGTACAGGACTTGGCTAGTCATGGGAAAATACATACAGCGGGATCTAAAATCTAAAAATCTGAGACCACATTGAAAATCTAGGATTTAAAATAATATTTAAAACAAAAAATATATACAAAAAATAAAAAACAAACAAAAATGTTATGAATCATTCTGCACTATTTACAGGTCACTAATCAAATATGTTAATTTGTGACACTTTTTTTAATCCAGTAAAGCACAAGATGCTCTTTCTAACATCACTAATAAAAACACAAATCATGCTAATCATGCACATCTCACCAATTTTTACACAAACTCTCAAGCCAGCTTGAGTACATGATGACATTAAAAGCCATTATTGAGACATTCCACCAAGTTATAAAATTGCACCTTTATAGCAAAGATCATCTTCTTGAATTAAAGGGGTTTGTTTGTGCATATTTAAGGGGTTAAAAAGTGTTTCAAATCATAGAATCCTGAAAAACTCTATCAAGGTTTCCACATAAATGTTAAGTAGCACAACTGTTTTCAACACTGATAATAATAAGAAATGTTTCTTGCAAATAAAAGTATTAAAATGATTTCTGAAGAATCAAGTGACACTGAAGACTGAAGTAATGGCTGCTGAAAATTTAGCTTTGCATCACAGGAAAAAAAATGTATTTTAAAATCTATTGAACTGAAAACTGATTAAAAAATGACTGGAAGTGGCAAAATACTTAGCAAAATAACAGGGAAAAAAACTTTTACATGTAAACATTAACATCTAGCAAAAAAAGTAATTATCTTTAAATTCATTAATACTAAAATTTTCTGTTCATATATTTAAAAACAGCTGTGTCAGCTTTACAACCAAAGAACTACAAATGTCGATAGAGAGCTGTTACAAACTGGTCTTTCTCTGCGGCACAGTATTACTATTTTAAAAGTACTATGAGCTGACTTCCATATCCCTGGCTCTGAGTTGTGGTCCTGAAGCAGCCCAGCACTACACATCCACTTAGGTCTTGGAGACTCTGCTAATGAGCTGATAAATTAGGTGTGTACAATAAAGGAGACATTCAAAATGCACAGTGCTGGGGAACTCCCACTGTCATATACTATTTAGGACAGATGGTCTATGAATTGAGACAGCCATTCTTTTTGTACATAATGAAGTTCTAAATTAATTTGGGGGAGAGTATCCATCTAGTCCTGTCAATCACAATATAGCCGCTTACGGATATTCTTCCTGCTTCTCACCATTCATTCATTTCTATTATATCAGATATTATAGAATTGTCATTGATTAAAAGGTGCAGGGAGTATTAAGAGCTTGAGTCAAGTCTCATGTTCAAACCCTCCATCACGTGCAGCCAAATATTTTTACCTTCATCAGTAAATACAATTCTTTCAGAATTTTCTCCTCCTCCTGACTAATATGAAAGATTGAGAAGTGGAAGCAGCTGTAAGCAAACGAATGGAAAACATCGGACAAGCGTGTTTACACATTCATGACAGTTGTGTTGTGTGGCCTGAAAAATCTCTCTCTCTCTTCTCTCTAGCCGCTGACCCCCTCACCTCTCCGGTATTAATCCGTTGTTGGTAATAAATCAAATGTGACAGAGAGGCTTGCACTGCTGCGATTAAAATCGTTTGTTTAAATTCACATACTTTCCACTCCTACCCTAACTCTGTGACAGACCTGCAGAGAGAGAGAGAGAGAGAGAGCTGGGAGGAGCCTCATGGGTAATCACTCTGAAGTTTGGAGCGCTTTATTTCTATTCCCCTGTTTTCATTTCCCCCCACAGAGAATCCTCTCTTTTGTATTCTGTGTTGGAGGGAGGAGAGCTAAAGGAGGATTTCTGTGTTGCTAGCGCACTTCTGAAAGGTTTAGGATATTCTAGGCCTCAGAAGACAAACCCACTCCGAGTCCAGTCTTTTTATTATCTGAAGAAGAATCCAGTCGAATAAATCAAAGACTTGGCTGACTTGCGGTGCTTAAAAGCAAAGTCATTTCCCTAAAGAACTTTCAGTCCGTTCTGGATGAGAAACAATGCCTCGTCAGGCTCTTCCCCTCTGCCAGCGCATTCTCCTCACGGTGCCTCCTCTCTGTCCCTCCAGAGACGGATTGGAGTTGTCGTTGCCTGACGGAGCAGATCTATGATCGGTTCCTTCAGTAACAGTCTATGTCGGGGTTTAGGAAGGTTTCTGCTCGGAGAACTGCGGCCGGGTGGAAGGCGGAAGGCGGAGATGGAAAGCAGATGCCTGCTTGCTGACGACGGCTCGATCCAGGAGAGGAAACTTTTCATTCCTCTCCATCCATCATCCAGGGAGTGAGGGAGATGGAGTAACGCCTTGGTTCCTTCAAACTGACAAAGCCATGAGGACACACTGATGCATATGTGAAAATATTTGTCCCCTCATTAGTGGTTTTGTCCCACATGCTGAAAACACTCCTACTTACTGTCCATAGGGAGACACATGTTGTTACCTCCACCCTCCAATCTTTTCATTATCCAGTCTTTCTGTTTGTGTCTCTGGTAGAGAGAGACAGAAAGACAATGTGTCAGTGAAAAGGAGAGGTCATGTGAGTAATGTACCTGACAGCTGAGAATCATTAATCACTGTCACACTTGAAAGGGAAGGAGGAGAGACGCCACACACACACAGTCATGTTGGGACGCCTTCCTGTTCTCTAAGAGGGCCTGCTTGCCCTTTTCACACTCATAATCCCCCTTATATGATAGCCATGTGTGTTTTTCTAGGTGTGTGTATGACACTAATGGGCCGCTCTTGCTGTTTGACTTCACACACACAGAGCCGGCTCGCAGCAGGAACTGAATTCACGACATGTCAACATGCCTTCACTGAGAGGAAAAAAGGGGGATAATGATACGCCCCCTGTCTCTCGCTCTCTTTTACTCACACATCCACAGTTTCTGTCTTCCTCTCACTTTGTTTTCCTGTTTTGATCTGAATTCTCTCTCTCTGTTATTATGTCTGCCTCCTCGGAGGACAGACAACCAGCTGCCTGTGTGTGTGTGTGTGTGTGTGTGAGAAGCCATTCAGAATGTAATGACAGCCCTGGCAGGTCCCAGTGTAGTCAGACCGTCCCACCTCCACCCCCTGTCAGCAGATGAATATGTCACACTCCAGACTCCGGCACTGATTGTGGTTCAGAGAGCAAATGCTGCCACTGATCTGAGATCAGGCCTGCTTTTTTTCATGTAATAGCGCGGTCTGAATTCAGACTGGGGATGGCTATGGAAGAAAAGTAGACGGAGGGTCTTAAAATACAAAGGAAAGAAGTATGTGAATGTAAGATATGTGCTGAGAAAGGTTTTTGAATCAGAAACAAACACTTCAAGCCTTTATTTTACTAACTGTCATGTTTGTATCTGTGTAAAACAAAAGAAGGTATTCTAAATTAAAAACACACAAACTACTTAAAAGTTTGGGATTTGTGAAAGTCTCACAAAAGCTGCATTTCTTTGATCAAATGTATTCAAGAGGAAGAGCATTTATTTTAATTAGAAACATTTTGTAACATAATAATATTCATTTTTATAAATGTAATGCATTCTTGATTAATAAAAGTATTAACACTTTATTCTAAGGTGTCATTGTTACAGTGTAATTATACGTTTAATTACGGAGTAATATGAATTAACTACAAGTACTTACTTTATGGTTAGGGTTAGGATTGGAGTTTGGCTTAAGGTCACTTATATTTAATTATGCATAATTTATTGTTATTTTAATAAATACATGTAACAAGGAAACACCTTAAAATAAAGTGTTACCTTAATTTCTTTTTAAAAAGCTCTTACTGACCCCAAACTTTGAATGGCTGTGCATCTTTAGGGAAGAAAGAAAGTCTTCCAGGTTTAGAGCAACATGAGCTTGAGTAAATGAGGACAGAATTTTCATTTCTGGATGAACTGTTTCTTTCATTTTGAACAGCATCTACTGTTTTATAAATTAAAACTTATTAAAATAACCCTATTTGGTTCTATTTGGAGCATTTTCAAGAGAATATACTGTAGAGTCAAGACCCAAAAGAGACATATTTATAAAGCCTGTTTATTTTGAGCAGTGGTCTGATACAGTGATTCTTAATGAGAAATAATAAGCCAGAAAGAGAGCTAAATACAGAATAAATGTTTATGTTTTGGTCACACTCTCTGCGGTGGGCTTGTCTGGACATGAAACAGGCCTGCAGAATAAGCACACTCATCCATTCTGAACCAGTGCATCCACAGTATGATTTTCCATGTTAGGTTTGGAACGGTGCGCCTGAACCGGCACAGGGTGTGTGGTGGATAGGGGACGCTTACCGTGTGTGAGAGTGAAAGCTGCAGTGACCTCAAGGCTTGCGTGTGTGTGGCGGCGGGGTGGACGGATTGATGGGTGGTCCTTGGGACAGATAACATACACACAGACACACACAATATTTAGTTACGGCGGTCTCCACCACATTACAGTTATTATTCTCTCATTTGGGTGATTTTTAGCTCAATGTACTCTTTGACAAATTGCACTGACAGAGAAACATGGGATTCAGAGGTTTTGTGGCCTTCGGATCCGTCTTTTGTGGTTTCGAGCAAGTATGCAGCCTGAGCATACACTTTGAACTTCTATGAATTACTACAGAGCACAGATATAGTGAACGGCTATGGAAAATGTCAGTCAATTTCATTAGAAAACTCATTTTTCTGACAAAATGTCATATTCCAGAAATATTGTACAAACTTTTTGACTAAATAAAGATGCACTTTCATTATGTCTATATATTTTTACTTTATATTAGCTGTGCAGTTAAAAAGTTTGTAAAATGGTATTTTGATATAGAAGTGCATGATGGTTTTGTATTAGCTTTATTAGAGAAAAACAACACAGCATAACATAACATAACATAACTAAACATAACAAAATAAAAACTAATTAAAAAACTAAATAAAATAAAACAAAATACATTTATTTTATTTTATAATTTTCTTTTAAATAAAAAATATGAATATAATATAATATTTCTTGTATTTGGTCATATTGTGGAATTTCATATTAGCTCTAAAATGAAATTTAAAAAATATATATTTTATTATTTTATACCATTTATCTTTGTCTGACACAACTAAGACAAAAGTTGCATTTCTCCCATATCAAATAGAGGTACAATTGAGTTTTTGAGTACAAAAAGAGTTGAACCAATTTGCATCCAGCATCCCTCCAGATATCACCTTGAAAGTAAACATATTGCAATTTCAGGCAATTTCCATACGGATTTCTTAAATACACTGTGATATTTTGGCAAGAATAGAGGAACCGAGACAATACAAACAAAACCGTAACAGTGTTTGCCCGGAGGGCTCTCACCCACACTCAGTATAACTGTATACAGGTCTGACCACTGTTTAATTCCACATGATGCAATGAACCCCACTTCCACAGCAATGATCTCCTGCACCCACAGTTCCTCTTCGCTCACGCGCTTTTGGTCAGTCTTACATACACACATCTTGCAACGTCAGTCACTTCTTGTCTCACACAGCGTAGTCTTGGCCAGTTACACACACACCTGCCGTGCCAGTCCCTCTTTCTCCTCCATTCTGTAGATCTGGCCAATTACAGGCCTTATCTGTGAGTGAGAATAATGAGGTTACACACTGAGCAAATTCTATCATGTCTCTGTAATGAGATTTGGGTTGAGCTGCGTTGCCACTGTGGACGGGGTGGAGGACAGACACACTCACGGCACGTTATCTGCTCCCCATCTCTCCGCCTGACATTCCAGGAAATTGCATTCCAGTGAAGGAGGGAGCAGAGGAGTCAGTGACAGTGTCACACACACACACACACACACTACCTTTCTGTCTCTCTCGGTCCTCTGACAGGCTTTTTGATTTATGACTCCAATTCCCTGGTGCAGATGCAGCCTGCACTCATAACCGTGTATATGTATTTTATTTTGCTGCCCTCTCCTTGCCTCAGCTTCTGTGCTTTCACATTCCCCTGCACCGCCTGATTGATTATCCCATCCACACTGTCTACAGTGTTTCTCATCTTTCAGAAGTATAATCTCTCCCAACAGCATGAGAGGAAGAGAGAGAGACTCTGAGGCCCGAATGTAAAGCACCCATATTAGTTTAAGTCCTGTTTCAGTCTGGCAAAATTCCAAGCTGGCTGAATGAATGAATTGGGCATGACTATATGAAATGTATTGGAAAGTGAGTGTGTGTCTCAAAACGGAGTTCATAGAGTTGATATATTGGGACTGTGGCTTCACTGGCTTCAGGGAGATTTGGCAGGGATGACTATAGTGTTACTGCTTTGTCTCAACCTGTATACAAAGCTGTTGCTTTTTTTGGAGATTTGTCAGATGATATTAAAAGTGCAGTCATGTTTATGACTGAATGCATAAAAATGATATATATATACACACTACTGTTTAAAGGTTTGAGGTCTTTTGAAAGGTGCTTTTGAAAGAAGTCTTTTATGCTTACCAAAAATACAGTAAAACAATAATATTGTTAATATTGTGAAATCATTTTAAAATAAGTTTTTCTATATAAAATGGAAAATCAAAGATACGACTTTATTAATGTCTTTTCTGTCATTTTTTATTGATTTAATGTATCTTTGCTAAACAAAAGTATTAATTGAATGTACTAATTAATTAATTTACAGCACTAAAGTACTTGTTTAGTATTTTAAAGTAGTAAACAAAATTGCAAACTTAATTTTTTTATTATTATAGCACCATTAAAAACAATGCAAGTTGTGTTTTACAACAAATACAAAAACTGAAAAAATTGATGATAATAATAATATTAGTAGTAATACAATAAAAATGATAAAAAAATAAAATTATAATAAAAAGCAAAGATGACTGGGATTAAATTACTCACAACTGCCAAAGAAATATGCATTTATTTAAATATATATATACAATCCCCTTTTGGTGCATTGTCTGCTATGTTCCAGAATAAACACATACATAAAACATTAATAATAATAATTACATATCACAGACATCAAAAGAGTCGTCGTCCAGACTCTTTTCAATTATGTTAAACCCCAGAGCTGTAAGATGAGCCACAGATGTGCTACACCCATGCTAACCACCAGAGTCAGGGCCTGTGTTGAGTTACAGCGTCGAGGTTAGCTGCTAAGATGCTAACATGCTTTGAGCCATATAGTCAGCATCTAATCATGTTTACTGGCTTTCAGAATAGCCCATTGAGCTTTTAAAATGATGATGTTGGCCACGTAAAAAGACAGAAACAGCAGTGATCTCTCAACGTAGACAAGGAGGTGACAGTGAAAGACTCAAAGGGACAATCTGTGCCAACAATTATGGTAGAGATCCCAAAGAATATAATTAAGCTGCCAAAAGTGTTGTAAATGGGGTGTTTTTCAAAGAAGTTAAACCAACGCGGTCACAAGAAATGCCCTTGTGCTCATGATGTTGCTGCAAACACAAACATAAAACACTTCATGACATCTTAAAAACCTCTCCAGACCCTGCTCATGCTCCGTTTCGTTCACCATAAGCCTAGAGGATGCTAATTATGGTACTGCTTCTTTACTAAAGTTAAAGTTCCCAAAAGCTTTTGGGTTCTGAAGCGAGCGAGGGATTTGTTTTTATTCAAACCTTCCTCTCACTCAGTCTCAGTTTTCTGTCATTAAACTGATCCTAAGTTTAAATGAAATCTTACTTACTTATGCAGGCCGTACACATTTAGCTGAGCCCGTTCAGGAAAACCTTATTAGTTGAGTTTATTCACACGGATTCTAATCAGAGTGCGAGCTCAACAGATTGGTCTTCCACTCCAATAACGTAGTGGGGTTTCAACGTATTAAGGAACTGCTGAGAAGGCAGTTGTTTACGACATGTGGGATAAGATGGGGGGAAGTATTTAAATGTTTTTCTACTCCTCTCCTCTTTCCTTATGCATCCCCTCCACTCCTGCCCTCATAACAAATCTCTCTCTCTCTCTCTCTCTGCGCAGTCTCTCGTGGTCTGTGCAGGCAGCAGTATTGATAGGGTAATTCAGGCATGATGAACGACCCGATAATCACGAGACAGCTGAAATAAATCACACTCTGATCAATACACACACACACGCACAGATCATTACCCTGCTGTAACGCATCCTCCATTAAAGCAGCACACACAAACACATATGCGCACAAAGAATGGAAAGGAGAGGGAAATGAAAATATTGTGTTTCTATAATGTAGTGGCAGAGATTGATGAAGGGTTTAGGCTTCTTTTGAACCATGGACAAAAATGGAGGCTGAAGTCTTTTCCCAATATCTCATGAAATCTTACCAGGGTTACGTTAGGTAAAGGCCACGATGCATCAAAATAGCACTGGGATATTCTGTGTCCTGTGCACAGTGCTTAAGGATGTATTTTGCAATTCTATCTTAATATTGTCTCTATTGGCCTCTACTTATCTGACTCTAGCATTAGCGACATGTCCAATAAAGACAGCCGGCACGCAGCCACCCACCCTGTCTTGCTATGAGGAATTAAAATATAGCTCAACAACAACACCAAGTAAAAATAAGTAGGGAGGCAAATTATCAGTGCAGATTTCTGTCAGCCTCACATGATGATAGATAAAAAAAGTTCAGCCCAAAACACAAATTCTGTCATTTACTCACCCTAATGTGTGTCAAATAAGAATAGCATTTTTTTTCTGAACACAAAAGGAGAAATTTTGAAGACTGTGTTGGTCTCTCTTTTACAAGCAATCACAATGAACTGAGTCGGTTTCAGACCTGTGTCCCCATGTCCTGTGTTTCCACGTGCTCCCAGTGTTTCCAGTTTTCCCCAGTGTTTATACACTGAACAAAATGATAAACGCAACACTTTTGTTTTGCCACCATTTTTCATGAGCTGAACTCAAAAGATCTAAGACTTTTTCTATTAACACAAAAGGCGTATTTCTCTCAAATATTGTTCACAAATCTGTCTAAATCTGTGTTAGTGAGCACTTCTCCTTTGCCAAAATAATCCATTCACCTCACAGGTGTGGCATATCAAGATACTGATTAGACAGCATGATTATTGCAAAAAACAAAAGTATTGCATTTATAATTTTGTTCAGTTTAAGTCCTGGGATTCCCTGCCTCTGTGTCCGGTCTTAAACATCATATTTACCTAACTCCCGTGCTCCATGTTTCTACTCTTACGGATTGTGACAGTTGGAAGCTTTTAACCTCCGAAAAAATTAATTAATTAAATATATATATATATTGCGTTAATGCATTAAATAATTAATGCCGACAATTATTTTATCACGCATTAACACAGTGTTTTTTTATTATTATTATTTTGAAATCTCATTGCTCACTGGCTCTGTATTCACATACAGACAAACCATAGGGTCACAGGAGGGTGGCTTGGGATGGGTGTCATGTCATTAAGGTCTCTTCCCGCCTGCACCCGCACTCGCCCATCAACTGTTGTCCCGCGCTGCACTCTGTTGCGTTGGGTCCCGCGATCGTGCAGGTCTATACTCAGAAGGTGCCTGTTATAATGTTATGATAGAGGCTCTGGACTCGCAGTATAAATTGTTTTTCTATAACAAACTATAAAATATATTCTATAAAAACATTAATGCTCTGACAGTGGCAAATAGCTTTGGTTTTATATTTAGTTTGATTACATTAATGTTTAAGTTGAGATTTACAATAAATATTTTAACTGCTACTAGGCTATGTAAAAAGAATACTGCGTTAAAAAAGCACCTTATTTGTTTAAAATGTTTCCAAACAAAACGTTATTGCACTTTTGTTCATATTGCAGTACTTTTAAATGAAAAAAAGTGTGCAATACACTACTTTTTAATTCATTCTTGAATTTTGTGCAGCATAATGTGATTCATCGTGATTAAAAAATCATTAATCGTTGCCCAGCACTTATATTTATAAATAATCACAATCTATATTGTATTTATAGAACTTATGCACTATATTCCAAGTCTTCTAAAGCCATATGATAACTTTGTTTGAGAAATAACTCAAAATGTTCCCATTATTCATATACCTCCACTGTAGCTCTCATTTAGATATATTACAACACTTCTGCATATTCAGATTTGCTGCATCACGACACACGTTTGTTAAACCTGACAGTTTCCATCTACAGGCTCCTTTTTTTAACAGATGGTATAATTTTCAGTGAATAATGACTTAAAATTGGGTTTGTTCATCACATCAATCTCTTTGATGGCTTCAGAAGACATGGAACATAGCAGGCATTATTTTTATGATGCTTTTCTGTCATTTTAAAGCTTGACAGTCTGGATCCTCATTCATTCTCATTACGTGGAAAGATGTGCCAGTAAAACTGTCAAATAACCCGAAGGTTACTGATGTAAACCGAAAAAGACAGCAGGTCATGTGATCACCACATGTCGCCCCCATGAGGTGACTTGGTGCATGTAAAATAAATCTGCTTTTATTAGGCTAATGATACGAGTCTTAATTTAACATGAATATACATGATTTAAAATATTTTTAAATACTATTCATTTCATAAATTTTCTTTTTTTGTACTTCTATGAAAAGTGAGACAGGAAAGACAAGACGACGGAAAAAGGAAACAAGCACAGAGAAAAAGAAAGGCAGAATGAATAGAGAGAAGGAGTGGAGAGGAGAAAACAGAAAAAGGGGAAGGGAGAGAGGCTTTGTCATGCTGAATGTAATAAGCAGTAGGTAGTGTGTCTTATGGAAGGTGATTTATGGGGCCTGTCCTGAGCCAGCCAGCACTTTGTCTCCTCTAGCATGGAGGATGAATGGGCTGCTGTCAACCCAGCTAGAACACCCCTCCTCCTTCTCTCTCTCTCTCTCTCTCTGTCACTTTCTCAGTGCCTGGTTTTCTCCTCTAGTTGCTGGCTCATGGAGGTTGGTGATCCAAACCGTTTTCTTCTCTCTGCCTCTCATGTGCAAACAAAACCCTCAGTTACTTGAAAAATCTGCACAACTATAGCAGGTCGACCCCTATCATGTAATTCCTGATGTCACTGCTGACAAACTGATAGACATATTAAATGCATTAGTCATTAGTGTAATCCCCTCCATCATCAGAGCCCCCCGTAGTATGGCAGGAATGCTAATCCGTGGCAGCTGATCAACTGTTCTCATTAAAGCAGTTTCCTCTGTGAGCCTGCAGTTATCTCCCGACCTGTCATTGACCTCCACTCTAATCCAACAGAGACTCTTGACTGACCTGAGAAATGAATAGCAAGACCTCTGCTAAATTGCTCTGTGGATTTTACGTCCTGCGACTAATTTTTTTCCTAGCAGAAAATGAGATGGACCGATAACCCCCTAAAACCTTCCAGAGACTTTAAAGTCAACACGAAATCAAAATCGACTATTTATTTTCCTAATATGCATTCCTGGTCTAATTGTGAATGATTCATTGGTGTATATTATTCCAAAGAAAAGCATTGTTTGTCTTTTTAATCACAGTTAATATGTTTCTCTTCCCCTTGAATGTCTTTCCTTTCTGTGTACATGAGGCCGCACAGGCGATTAGATATTGTTAAGCAATAGTTGTATAGCTATTTAAATGGCTGCACTTTTCTCAATCAAACCAATTCCCTCTTTCCTTATTAAATATCCTGTTTCAGCCAGAATAACAATATGGAAGTAAAATGGGTTACAACTGACAAAACAAATTATATAAAAATTGCAAGACAAAAATGTAAAAAATTAACCATGCATAGATGAATCATTTACAATAAAATCAAAAATTTATTTAGAAAACGGACAGGGTGAATTCTCATGCCAACTTTAAAATCTCATACACCTGCATGTGTTTGTTGGACTTACTTGTGTAAGCGAGTGAGCAAAAAAAGTTTTGGTGTCAATGTATCTTCATATTTTGGTCTCCCTGTGATCATTTGTATTTCAGCATGCATTCTCAGCTCTTCTGCTGACTGTGTGTGTGTGTGTGTGTGTTAGCAGAAGCAGATGGCGTATTAATAGTGTAAAATATGATCTGCAGGAACCCAATATGCTTGCATGCTTGTGTTTATGGAAATCACAGTGCACCATGGGGAATAAATAATTGCCTTTCTGTTCGAACGTAGTCCAAGCCACGAGCTAGCAGGGAGAGAACCCGAAAACAATAATTATAACAACAATCAATTATATATACTTCTCTCTAATTCTATCAGGTTTTGTGGTGCTGTGAAAGACCAACACATTCTCCTTGTCAAATAGAGGGCAGCGTTGCTAAAAAACAGAGCAGCTATTCCCACGGTCTCTCTCTGTCGCTCCCACTTCGTCTCTTCCATCTGCTGAAGATCTAATGGTTGATTAGAGTTGACAGCAGAGAAACAAAAGGAAGGGGACGCTAACAGAAGGAGGCACAACAATTAGCACACAAGCAAGGTGAGTGTTTATCTGTTCTCGCTGCCACTCGTACCCCGTCCTTCTGCCGCTCTCATGTCTGATAACTGATGAAGAACCCAAGAGCTCTTGAGTCAACCCAATAAACATGATCAATCATAACAGCTACATTAAGACGTGCTGATTTAATTGCTTGACTTGTGCAGATAATGTGGTTTCTGAAAGACTAATGAGAATAGACTATTTTCATTCACTGAGGAAATATTTGTAGTGGATCAGGAAAAATGGAGAGGAAAGGTTGTTGAAACACTAATATTCCGGCTAAATATGTACAGACACCTATGAGTAAGTTATTTGCTAGATGATTTGCTTGAAATACATGGGGCACTATCTGATTGAATGGGCATCCCGACACAACAACACTGGCCTAACCAATGGTGTGAGGTAGGAGGTGGGACTGACTGTTGGTCCAACAAATGGTAGATCAGAGGAGTAAAAAAATACATTTGCAATTCCATTTAATGTCGTCAATGGTCATTTGATGATCTGCCATAGAAACACATCAACAAATGTCAGTTCAGTTCAACTGTTCACTGACGAATGCTGACTGAGACAGACACACACACACACACACACACTGCCCTCAAGGAACTCTAGTGGAAACCTCATGTACTGTTTTACTGAGCGATCATCAAAGACCATTAAATCAAGTGAGTGTCCACAGAGACAGGAAATTGAGGAGGGGATAACGATCTTTGCATGATGAGGAGGGGCAAGATTTATGTGTCATTTACAGAGAAGATTGTAAAACTTAATTACAGAAAGTTACCTCTCTCTCACACACACACACACACACACACACACACACACACACACACACACACACACACACACACACACACACAGAGAACTGTTCATCACCCACACCCTCTCTCACATTCTCTCCATTTTTCCATTCCCACTCCATCCATCTATTTATCGATCCATTGACCCTAAAAAAGCCCAGTCCTGGAAAT
Organism: Gymnocypris eckloni scoliostomus; assembly: GCA_027564155.1. NCBI lineage: Eukaryota > Metazoa > Chordata > Actinopteri > Cypriniformes > Cyprinidae > Gymnocypris > Gymnocypris eckloni. The sequence goes on from CM050414.1 coordinate 23,380,820, forward strand.
GATTAACAATTAAATAAACAAGAATAGAAATTAAAGCAAAAACAAGTTATAACAGGCCAAACAAGTTATAACAGGCCAAACACCAGTCATGTCGGAGTGAACTACCATTTGAAAGCTATTTTAATTTAACAACACAATGTATTTTCATTACATTGAATGAGGACAAATGTGGGGCGGGACTTAATTTGTTCTATTAGGAATTTATTTGATTGTGAAAAGTGAGAGTTAGACCACAGCTCAGAAAATTCTAAATATTTTTGAAAGAAGTCTCCAAATATTCCAATACTCACCAAAGCTGTATTTATCTGATACAAATACAGTAAATACAGTACAATTTAAAAGAACAGTTGTCTATTCTAATATATTTTAAAATCCTTTATTCATGTGATGGTAAATCTGAATTTTTAGCATCCACTACTCCAATCTTCAGTGTCACATGATTCTTCTGAAATCATGCTGGTTTTGGTTTCCACAAAATTATTAAGCAGTAAAAACTTGTGTTTTCATGTTTCACGTTGGTACTCAACGTGTTTATCGAGCACCAAATCAGCATATTCGAATACTGTCTGAAGGATCATGTGTTCTTTTAAATGGTAATAATAATAATTCACAATTTCAACAGTTTTTACTGTATTTTTGATCAAGTAAATGCAGCCTTGGTGAGCTAAAGATACTTCATATACATTTTTTAAAAAGTCTTAATTCCTAAAACAATTGAACTGGTAGTCAGAGCTAGATTTAATGTGAGTCTGCTTAAACAGTCCCTCATTAGCTACATGCTCATTGTCCAATAAGCAGCACATCTGAATAATATTACTAAGACACACACTGAAACCTCCACCAATAAATAATTTGCAATGAGACCAAAAAGGTGGCTTAAAAAAGTATATTGACTTCAATGGTTTAAAATTTCCTCAACAGTTCAACAACCTCATTATGGCTCTCAAATGAAGAGTAATTCCTCCCAAACCCTGTCAGTTTGACAAATGTAAAGCGCTTACTCAAGGTGTATATAAAACTTGAGCAGGCTCTTTAGATGAACAGCATGCCCAGAACCTTTGCACCAGGCCTAATTACTCTAGTAGCTCTGAGGAGAGGGCGGCCCGTTTCTATTCATCCCGGCCGGCCTGAAAGACCCTGCACCAGATGTTTCTGACAGGGGGATCTCTTTTCTTCCCTTCTCCCGTTCTTTCATAAGTCAGTGACTAACTTTTTGACCTCCCCTCCCTTCTTGTGCAGGTCTTGTGTGTGAGGGTCAGGGAGAGGTGGTGAGGTTATAGTGAGGTCGGGGCACATTCAATACAGCACCAACTGCACCTCCCCTCCTGGCCTCCTCTGTGCCACATCCATCTCTCCTCTTGTCTTTCTCCTCCCCCTGTTCCTTCAGACAGCCCTGAAGAGCCACAGATGCTGTTCCCCTCTGTTTTCTGTAATTCGTCTTCAGGAGGGGGGACACAATGAGGATGCTTGTCGGATTGAGAGGAAGAAATACGGCTCTCTCTACCTTCCCGCACAATACGACCAAACAATAAACACTGCTTGTGTACACATATCATGACAGAATAATGTGGCCATAAATACCAATACAGACACTCCCTTTCATAACGTCTCTCCTTCCTACATGCAGAGACACACATCTTAATCGTACTACACAGCTCTCGGCTACCAATTTGTTTTTATTTAGAAGTATAAGTGTCAATAAAAGGTCAATATATGACACTTGCTTACTCCATTAGTAACACTTACAATACATTTGATGAAGTATTCGGTATCAGGAACTAACAATGATCAATCAACAGGATTTATTCATCTTGGCTAATTTAATATTTTACTTTGTATGTCGATTAGAGATTTTTTTAATTCACATTTTTTAACAGTGTGATGCCTATTTACTTAGTGTTTTATCTTACTAAAATACATTGGCTTTAACATGAACATAATGATCGGCTTATTAGTATCAAGCATAACATTAATAATAAGCGCATCCCAAATTATCAGTTTACATGAATGCATCACTAAATGTATAATTTGTAATGTATAAAATATATTTAAAAATAATATACAAAATAGCCTTGATCAAGATTATTGCTGTAAAAGTCTTGTTCATTGTTTGTTCATGTTAACAATTGCGTTGATTAATGTCGACATAACCTTTCCTGTAAAGTTTCACCATTCCAGATCCCAATCCAACATTTCCTCTTGCCCCTCGTATGAAACAATTGCTGCTTATATTGAAAGGTGCTGTCTGCTTCTGTGTAAACGCAACACAGTTGATTTACATAACCCACACAAAACTACAGCCCCGACACAATGAACGATGTTTAGATAGACCTTAAGGGCCTTCATACAACAGCTATATTTGTGCATGCGCTGCCCGCTGATGTTATAAAGCAAATGGTATTAAGTCTGTTTTGCTCACTTCCATGATTTGTTAACAACACAAGGTGACTAATGGCATTATAAGTGTCTCTCCATCAGTTTGAGCTTTACTACACCATTGGTCTGTGTAAATACTTCCACACATGCATAAACAATGACCTCGGCTCTGATTGGTCCGAGTGTTTGCTCTGATGGAGTGAGCGGTTTGGCTTGGTGAAGCACAGGCTGAAAATAGCCAAGCCCCTGGCGTGGGTTTGAATCACTCATGCAGTTTATAGGGCACTGAACAGGTTTAATGAGCCACAGATAAATCTGATATTTCAGTCGTTTCCCACAATACGCGGCATCAATGCCTAATAGCGACTTAGTTCATGATAGCACCTTATTTAAAGTCACTCCATTTAAGTAGAAGCACAAACACTGGGTCCAGCCGCATGGATTCAGTGTAACTCACCTAGTTTCTTGAATTACTGCATTTTGTACTATAAAATAAACCAGGGTCTGCAGGCCTGAAGCAGCCAGTTCCCCACCCATGAGCCGGGATGTTTTACCAAAACCATGTGCACGCACGTGTGCATGAGCACATATTAGCAATGGCAGTTTGTTATAGGGAGTCATCAGTAACTGTCCCTATGATTCCAGAAGCTTAATTAAACCTCTCTCTCTTATTAACACTCTCTCTCACCAGCTAACTTGCTTTCTCCCTCTCTCTCTGCTCTAGTCTCGGCCAATTACTGAGCCCAAATGGAACAGCATTAATCAAATCTTTAGTGCAGCAGCATGCTTTGAAATATCAGATTACGCAGGGCTGCAAAACTAATATGTCACTGTCACCGAGCTCGCGCAGGCATTTAGAGGCTAGCATTAACAAGACGGCTAACGTCACGAGCGTCTGTGCGCTATGTGGAACGCCGCTCTAGGGGCCATTAGTAAGACAAGGAAGAGGATAGCAGAGGGTTCTGCTTTCACACCGCGCTCATTTTTTATGCCCCCTTTCTTCTTTTCCTTCCTCTTTGTCTTCTGCTTCTCTTATTGTTCTGTCAAAAGGCCCACGCCACCACAAACGAGGAAGAATGGGCAAGACATACGGCCGGTGAGAAAGGAGATTAAGCAAAGGGAGGAAACGGGGGTCAGCGAAGGAAAGGAGTTGGTGCCGAAAGGAGGACAATGACGCAAAAAGCACGAGGAAGGAAAGAGGAAAAGAAATCTTGAGTGGATGGATGGACAGATTCTGGGTGGAAATGTGCTGACCTGTAGGGATGTGCGCCTGGCGTAACGGCTGCTTCTACGTGGAGTCAACACACTTTTCTCAGGGTGAAAAAAGAGGGAGCGAAGAAAAAAGATGGCTCTGTGAGAAAAAAAATGTGCTGTTACACAGGGAGTTTGGGCGTGCTCTGTGGCAGGAGGCAAAATAGATGACAGTGTAATGATATTAAAAGCGCAAAGTTGTTAAGATGCCAAGTCAAGGCCCCATAAATCCAGCCAGGGCTCCCACTGCCTGTCCCCACACCACGTAATTAAATCTGATTTATGAGGCGTATTACAGCAGTGAGAGATAGTTCATATTCCAGCTCTGCTTTATTAGACAGCCTGACAAGCGCCAAAAAATATTGTCGAAGTTGCCTCGGCCCTAGCCGCCAAAAAGCCTTGCTCCGCACTCTGTCTTTTGTTGTGTCAGTCCTCCCTTTCCGTGATGGATTAGGCACTCTTTCTCACTCTCTCTTTCATTCGCTCTCCATCTCCTCCCTCAGTCAGAATGTGGTGGAACAGCCCCTTGTGACACAGCCAGACAGCTTCATCTTCATCAGTAGCCCCCAACGTCACTACGCAACACGCATAGTGTTATATAAAAATTTTTTTACCTTAAATGATATGTATGTCTGCAATATATATGTACTTCGAGCACTAGAAGCTCCTGCAACCACGACAAATTCAGATTTTTATTCTGGTGTACAAAAATAGCTCAAACTGAACCTGAAATAAAAAAAATGAATAAAACTATATAGACATATTAAACAAAAATTAACAAAATTGACATTGACACATAAAATGAAACTTAAAATAAAAAAAACTATTCAAACTATTTAAAAAAAATGATATACAAAAACCACTAGAGACAGAAACATATTATCACACAACAATAAATCAGATGCATTTTGTGGCTAATTACACCACTTTACTTTGATTGGAACAAAAGAAATTGAAACCTCAACATTTCGGTCTTTTCGCTGACAAAAACACTTCTGTGTTGTTCTGTTCTCGGTGGTTGTCCCGAGGCTGCTGCTTCAACAGGTACTAGAAATCTGAAGATCTTGTCTGATGTAGAAACAGATCAAATATTTGAGCTAGCTAAATTGATTTTTCTTTCTAAAATTCACTATCACTTAACGTATTTTCAAAGAACCAAAGGGCCTCTCATAGTCACCCACACAGCTCTCCATTGATTAAACCCAAGAGACACAACAGGAGAGAAAACATCTCACCAGCAGACCTTAAAGATTGGAGAGAGAGAGAGAGCAAGAGCAGATAAAAGAAGAAAGGATGAGTGCAGGAGGAAAAAAACACCAGCTGATGTTAACGAGCTGGGACACTTTTATTATCATTATTAATTAGAGCTTTTCAAGCAACAGAATTAAATCAATACGCTGGAGTAAAACAAATTTCAGAAGGCCGCTCAGATCAATCAGGAAGGGTTTTTATCTGCGTAACTGCCACTGAGCTAAGCTCGTTAGTGAAACAGTCGTTAACAAGGCACTTGCGGCAAGAGGATAGATCTGAGCTATTTCTAATTAGGAGGACATAAACCCAGCAACCATTTCTCCTCTCTGATTAACTGTTAAGTTCATTTGTGATTTTACCCCCTCCTACTATCCTCTTTCTTTGTCTGTCACAAGCACACAGACACAATCCCAATTTCTCATGTAGATCTATTTTCTATTCTCACCGTCTTCTCGCTTTCTCTCTCAGCCTAACCATTAAACAGGATTAAATGCTTGCAGAGATTCTTGCCTTGTGTTAAATGATTGCGTCCTTATAAGGGTAAATGAGACCATTTATCATGAGCCCGTCCTCTGGGTGCGCTGCAGGTCGTTAGCCATCTACCGTCATGAAATAATTAGTTTTACTATTAATGTAGCAAAGCTCAATGATCATGAGTGCCCACATGTCCCCTTACACTGGGATTAATTGTATTAATGTGCTCAGATGCTCACTAAAGGCCTTTAAAAACGGATGAAATGTTAGCAGGGCTCTGAAACACGCAACAGTCTTGAGCAGATAATAGCATTGAAAGATTCAGCGCTGCTTCCCTTGTATATCGTGTTTAATACCAATAGATTACAATAGTGCATACTGATGATAATGGATGAAACGGCTGTATTATGAATACAGCTCTTACGTGACATGCACAATACTTACATAGTTCTAATATAACATTCTAAAACAGATGTGCTGACTCTAAATTGGATTTGATTTTATCAAACATTCTTTTCTGATTATTTAAAATTGAATTTAAATGAAAAAGATATATATTTTTAAGTAAAATAAATAAAAATGAAAATAATATAGTGCTATGCTATATTGTGTTATATAATATATATATAACGATATAGTTATTTTTGCTTTAAATAAGGCCTTAACATTTTTATTCCATAGAAATTGCATAATTCTGGTCACTGGTGTCAAAATCACAAAAAAAAAACTAATGCTAGCCTAAATTTAAAAACAAAACAAATTTCTGCTAAATTACAAGCAATAGGACAAAACAACTACAGCAGAACAAATAAATAAAAAGAATATTTAATAAATGAATCACATGTATAAAATACTAAATATTATTAACTGTGTAAATACAATATGTATTTCTTATTAATAAAGTTACAAAGGTGATTTAGTCAAGACTAAGAGTAGTGAGAGATTTTCTCTCCTTTCTTGTTTGATTAACATGACAGACAGCAGAAATATTAAACTGCTGTCACTTTAAGAGCTGCCTGGAAGCAATATACACGTTTTCACTTCTCAGATGTTTGCTTTCACTTTTCATCTAAATAACTGTGTTTACAAGGTTTCTTGCAAATATGGGAATTTTGACACATACAAGTGTGTGTTTTAACCATTTAAGGCCTATAAAGCAGTAAAAATAACTCAATTTAATACTCTTACGCTCTATGAGGACTCTCAGACAGTGCCGTTTTCTTTCAATAAATTAAAATCACTTGTTTTTAAACTTCAGTGCTGAAAAATGCATGCAAACTATACGTTTTAGTGACTACGAAGCACAGCAATATCACGCGAGCGTGTAACCGCCATAGAGATGATAGTACAAAAAAATCAGTTGACAAATTTTTACTGGTTAATCATGTCTACTGGTATATCACCCACCCCAAATAGTAATAATAATAATTTCTTATTGATATAACATGATAGAAAATCTAACATGGCTGATGACACTTTCCAACATGTCTCAGAATACCTATTACCCAGTGCTTAATTAGTAAATTTCGAGGTCCCGGGGGGGACAGCATTCAAATAGCAATTTCCCGGCCTGGGGGGCGTACTAAACGTAACAGAGTTAGTTCACTCCAAAGTTTAAATTATGTCATTAATTACTCACCCTCATGTCGTTACAAACCTGTAAGCTTCGTTCATCTTCGGAACACAAATTAAAATGTTTTTGATGAAATCGGAGAGCTATCAGACCCTCCATAGACAGCAACACAACTGAAATGTTCCCAGGTCCAGAAACTTAGTAAATACATCGGTAAAACAGTTCATATGACATCAAAGGCTCGACATCAGTTTTGCGATGCAATGAGAATACTTTTTAAGTATTAAGAAAACAAAAATAACAATTTACTCAACCATTCTTCTCCCCTGAGTTACGTATCACAATGCATACACAGATTACGTTCATGTGCATGCTTTCCCCCGAACGTAAACAACGCTGACTATGTCAAATACGGTCTTAGGTACTCTCAAAAATGGCAAACTTTTTCTAAATAAAATGGTTATTTTTTCTTAATTGGCCAAATACACACAAAATTTCGCAAAAATGGCAGTCGTGGCGAGTTTCCAGGTTTTCTCTAAAGTAAATGTGAACAGTTGAGAAAGAAAATGTAAGTGTATAAGCTATTGGATCTGTGCATTATGTCTTGTGAGAGCAGAACAGTTCACATGTCATGTCTTTTGCATGCTCAGGTTCTTTATTTCAAATGTAGATGTGCCGCAAGCGGGGTCATTATAGAGGATTTTCATATATGCACACTATAGGTCAGTACAGACGGCTTTCATTGGCACGTGAGGAGGGGGATCCGACAAAATGAGGTGCCGGATCGGACTCAGAGGTGCCGGATCCAGATCCAGATCCGCCTTTTTCCAGCACAAATTAAGCCCTGCTATAACCCATAAAAACATCTCACTCATGTCTTATAACACTGTATGAATGTTTGCCATTTTTAATTTCAAGCCAGTTATAAAAATGATTGAAAATAATACTAAAACATAAACGGATTCCCAAGCAGTTATCATTTCTCCATTTTAATTAGAGAGAAATAACAGGGAATGACTGACACCATAAGTGATCATTGTTGATGACCCAGTTCTTGAAGCAGTGTTATTAACCTAATGAAGAACAATGCTCGACTTGAAGTCCACAGCTGTTCCAGCCTCACAAACACCAGGAGGATGAGCTGGAAAAAATTCCTCACAATGTCAGAGGTGACACTGTGTCGAAGAGCAACCACAGAGGTATAATGTTAGAAGAGAAAAAAAGGCTAAATTCTATTTGTGACGCTGGCTTTTTGCTATGAGCATTGTGATTAACCTAGTGCTCCAGGTCTGCCTGTTGACCCTCTCTACATGCTGACCTCTACATCCTAGCACTCTTACACAGCGTCTCTCTGCAGGCTGTAGCTGTAGTCATAGTAGGCCGCATCTGGGGCCTGTAATCAACGTCACGACATATTAGAAACAGTGACAGAATCTCTCCCCCGTACTCGGTTGGAATTTTACTATGGGTCAGAAACAGAGCCAAACTCCCTTCAGCATAGGATGTCTGTTTTGTCCTTCATTCATCTATAGTTTTAGGGTGTGATCTAGTTTCAAACAATATATGTTTATCTAAATGTCTATTTAATCCAAGAACAATTTGTATACTTGAAAACTATTCAAACATGAGTGCTGCTTGCATGTGCACAGTTCAAGGGTGTTTTAGTAAGCAAGCAGGACATTGTTATGCAGTCTGCACTTATTGTAAGTGCATGGAAAGGCATTCATCTGTGATCGCTAGGACATTGCCAATGATTGCTTACCAGGCCAAGTTAAAAGAGCTCACCCAAATATCACTATAATGTTTTGTTTACATCCAAGTCATAAGCATGAAATGGAAAGTTATCCTATCTGTTTTCTAAACTGATTTTATTGTGAACAATTCATCCATGCAATGATAGACTTCTCTCTGATGATGTTTGCCAGACTTCTCCAATTATTTAGTCCGCTTAAACCCTGCAAACTCACATTCAGATCTGTCTCCATTCAAACAACATCCGATGGATAGAAGTTTCCACTTGACATTGTTTTTGTTTTTCATAATCGGTTTCACTCAGATGTACAGTGCACAAAACAAAAGAGATCTGTTGCTACGTCTGTTTCAACTTGACTTTAAAGGGATAGTTCACCCAAAAATGAATACAGAGTCATCATTTACTCAATATCAAAATGCTTCAGTTTCTGAACACAAAAGAAGATATTTTGAAGAATCTGAGTAACCAATCTCAATGAAGTCAAGTCAATGAAGACCAGCAACTGTTTGGTTACCCACATGTTCAACAGAAAAAACTAACTCATAAAGGTTTGGAATAACTTGAAGGTGAGTAAAAGAAGATAGAAATGTTATTTTTGGGTGAACTATAACTTGGGCAAAAATATTGATTATTATTTAGTTGCTCCAATACCAAACAATCCATTTAGCTAACTTTTCAGACATGAACTTGGAACTGTGAACAATTTTTAGGGCAAAAAACGGTCAAATATACACATATAAAAATTACAAATCAAATAGTTCATAATGATACTTTTGTGCTGTTTGTAGTTCTGTTAAACCTCTGGTCCTTGATGAGTCAAAGCAAAGTTTTGACTAATGTAGAATACTTCGTTTGAGTCATTACCGAAGTCAGTGATCCAGAATCGCACTCCAGCAGATGAGACCAATTTGGAGAAGTTCTTACCCATTCCTGATGTGTTTTCTTATTCTTTTCCTCCCTCTTTTTTTGTTCCAGATCCTACCATCTGATTGTTGCCTAATGAATAGGCCATTAGTTCTTGCAAAGATCCTGCTGTACCCTAAGACAGATCGAACATCTGGACTCAAAATAAAGATATAACACCAGTGTCATCACAGCCTGTGACTGTATAACCAATCCATCTGCATTACACGCAGCACATGTGTGAAGGAGCTGAAGTGTGCCGTTTTCAAAAGTCTGGTTTATCTGAATAAAATACACAATGTTTTTTGGTTCATGTGTTTCTGTGCATGCACATGTGTGAGCGGTTGAAACACTCGGTTGCTATGTGCAGCAGAGTGCCACTACATCACTGTAATTAGTTTTGTCATTCTCTCTCCCTCACTCACTCACCAGCTCTAATGTAATACAGAGCTCAGGCCAGGCCAGCAAGGCCATTAATGAGTCACACTGACACTGCCTCCAGGACCCCAGTGCTTTTTACTGTCTATCTGCAGCCATGACATCAATTAATCACTCGTTAATCCTACCCCCTACACTGGCCTTACTGAGAGGGGGCAGGGGGCCGTGTAAGATCCAAATTCTACCCATGCAGAAAAGCAGAATGGCTGACAGAGCTGAAAACAGACTTGTAATGAAATAGAAGCTATACATATTCAAATATATATATAAAAAAATAAAACAAAGGCTCAATTATAACAGGGAATGCTCACTTTTCACAATCCATTGAATCCAATCCATTCCCAATGGAATTAAATCATGCCCTACATTTTTTTTTCTCGTTGAAAAGGCATTTCATTATAGACTTGAACCAGGAGACACAGTTTAAACTCAGACGCAGTGTAACCCACTTCAAATTTTACTCTTAATTATGCACTTTAGAAACAAGACCGATAAGCAAAGAACATGTCCTTAAAAGGTGTTGTGTGGTGTTTATTGTTCAGTGTGTACATCAGATTGTCTCCTCCTCCACAGGGAGTGACTGAGGGGATGCAGGTGCTGGATGGACTAATGTTGTGCTAACAGGTGTTTCGAAGAGCCTGGCCATGTATGGGAAGAGTTGTCCACTGTGAATGTTGTGTTTATTCTCTCCATCTCTCTCTCACTCACCCTCTCTCCCATGATAAATGACACACTTTCTTCTGGATGACGTTTCACAGCACTGGAATCTCTCAAAGCTGTTAGTCTCTGACATTTTGTTTCCTCCACCAAAAAAAAAGGAAAAGTAGAAGAAAGTACTCATTTCCAGACGTCCCTTTATGGCGTTAGTGTGGAGCGTATGGTGTATGAGTGAATGCAGAAGTGATTCCTGTATCCCTGATTAAGATGGGTTACCACACATTGAAGTTACACATGCAGTGATAAAGTGTGTCCTTTTTCCAATACTGAACATAGCAATACTCAAACTTAATTTGAACAGTATTGCTAAATGAAAGGCACAATAATTTGGCAAATATGCAGAAATTGGTCTGGACACCTACTCATAATTTATTAATACTATTTTCCATATTTTAGAATAACAGCGGAGTCATTTATCTATGATATGAAGTAAATGGAAGTATGTGATCTATGCAGTGACAAAAACAATCATATCTTAATCACATAAAAAAAAGTTAATCACTTTCTCTTTTAGAAAGGCCACAGTTTTTAAAGCAGTAATTCACTGCTAGCAAAAAGGGGTTTTAATCAAATTTGGCTGTCTAAGATTGAGCTACATAATTAGAGATAACAAAGAAAAAGGCCTATGGCAAAAAAAAGTAAGAAAACTTCAACTCCCATAATGCACTGAGCTCGATAAGACTATCTGTGAGCAGGGAAAAAAAAATGCACAAGTACAATCTATAGTTTTCACAAATGACCTGGCCTGTTACATAACGGGTTTAGACTATAAAGACTGGTCATATTATTTTTTTTGGTTACATAAAAATGTAGATTAGTCTGAGTTGAATCCAAAAAATCAGACTCATCACCCCTTTGCTAATTGCTAGTTGGTCAGACTAGTTCTTAAGACACTGTCTTAACGCAGAGGCTAAGTTTATGCAACTGGCCCCTGGATCTGTTATAAGTTCACATAATGACACATTTTACATCATTTGGTGGACTGTTGCTGACAAATGAATGGGATATCTTGGTGCAGGTAACATAGAAAAATAACACACTTTCTTTCTTTACTTACAGTTCTGACGCTGCAACAATACTAAACCCCCTTAAAGGTGCACGAAGCAATTTTTGAAAAATGCTTTTGACCACAGTGTCGGACCGAGTCCCAAAACACACCTGCAGCCAAACAGCAGTAAGGGGCGTGTCTTGTAATGATAGAAGAGAGTATGTAGCACAGATATTAGCAGATCAACTATAGATAGAGAGTAATGGAAGATACGTGTGGGGCGGAGATATCAAAACAAAGGCGAGGTCATGTTGGGGTGTGGGCATGTTTGTTTTGGTGCTTTCAAATCTCAACATAATTTGGCAAAAATCGCTAAGTGCACCTTTAAGAGCCCAAATCCGACACTAGTAAAAATCTACACAATATAATGGAATACTTGCAATTAAATTTGTTTAGAATTAATGCATAAAAAAATTAGCACTGGATTTTAATGATTTTTGAAATTAATGATGGTGTATTTACAGTGTCCAAATTTCACGAATTTAAGCATATATCAAGAGGTCTCCAGAATGAGAAAACTGGTTCAGCGGATGTTATTATATTGTCTCATCTTAGTAATCCAAAAGTAGTTGCTCAGAATATAGAGACTTGCATTATACACTGCATGCAACACAAAACACATGATCTGTTTCCTGTACTTAATTTCCTCTGCATGCTGTATAGGGAATACAGAGACATATTACAAGCAACAGAAACATTTAATTATGGACATTTATGCAAATGAATCCAATTAATTTGTAAGCAATACTGACAAAGGTTGAGCTGACATTTCTAATGAGTCAGGGTGAGCGGCCATGTTGAATTTGAAATGTGTGGGGATGTTCCGCCATGCTCAAAACCCAGTGGCTATTTATTTCATCAAAACAGATGGGTTTCTTAAGACTATGATCAATGGTTCAAGTCAGAAAACCGAGTGTCAAAACTGATATCAAATCAATCAGAATTCGGTTCTTTGGACTTTGAGTGTTTCAGTTTCAGTTTAATTTATTTATATAGCACATTTAAAAACAACAGAGCCGACCAAAGTGCTGCACAAAAAAGTAGAATTAAGCCAAAAGCCATAACACAAAACTAAAAAGAGAAAGAAATGACACAAGTAGTACACCACACTAAATATACACACGGTAAAACTGTATACAGCAGTTACTCCAGCCCATAAGCCTTTTTAAAAACATATGTCTTTACTGATGATTTGAAAATTTGAAGAGAAGTGGCTGATCGTAAGTTAAGAGGCAAGTTATTCCACAACCGAAGTGCTGCCACAGAGAATGCCCGATCCCCCTTAAGTTTTAGACATGTCTTAGGAACAGACAGCAACAAACGTTAGATGACCTTAAAGGCCTGATGGTGTGATAGTGGGAGAGAAGATCAGATAAATAGTTTGGTGCCAAGTCTGTGAGGGACTTATAAACAAAAAGTAATATCTTGAATTGGATTATATTCAACAGGGTGTCAATGTAAACCAACCAAAACAGGGGTGATATTTTCCCTCTTCCGAGTATTTGTTAAAAATCTGGCCGCAGAATTTGGGACCAACTGAAGGCGAGACAAACAAGATTGAGCGACCCCCAAATACAATGAGTTACAGTTATCAAGTCTTGATGAAATGAATGCGTGGATAACGGTTTCTAAATCTTTAAATGAAATAAAAAAATTGATTTTGACAATCATCCTAAGCTGAAAGAATACTGATTTTACAACTGAATTTATTTGTTTATCAAATTTAAGTGCCGGGTCAAAAATAACACCCAGATTCTTGCATGGGAACCTACAGTGTTAGTTATAGGAGCCAAAGTGTTTAAGACGTCCAAAAACTAACACTTCAGTCTTAGAATCATTTAATTGAAGGAAGTTGTCCGCCAACCAACTTTTAACTTCACCCAAACTGTCAAATAATGGCTGGAGGGATGTATTCTCATCAGACTTAACAGGTAGATAAAGCTGTATGTCATCTGCATAACAATGATACGAAGTCAGATGTTTATGAAAAATATTAGGCAAAGGAAGGAGATAGATAGAAAACAAAAGAGGGCCTAAAACAGATCCTTGTGGGACACCACTTGTACATGCAGCAGAGGAGGAAGTGATGTTATCAATTTCTACAGAAAACGTTCTCCCCTCAAGATAGGACGCAAACCAGTTTAAAAGCCTTTCCCCTGATGCCTGCATACTGCTCGAGACGATTCAACAAAATAGTGTGACTAAGTGTTGGTGTAGTTGGGCTTTTTTGGCACTGTATTGCATGCAACTTAATTTGAGCTGAACATAAAAAGGTTCAGATCCCAAATTTAAAATGCATCACCATTCAAAAGTTGGGGATGTTTTTTTTATAAAGAATGTATTACATTTTAGTTAGCAAGGATGCATTAATTTGATCAAAAATGACAGTAAAATTTTGTATTATTATACATTGTTGAACCTTTATATACATCAAAGATTCTGAAAAAACAACAACATGATTTCCACATAAATATTAAGTAGCATAACTGTTTTCAGTATTGCTAATAATAAGAAATTATTTTCTAATGTCCTTCTAATTTAATTTTCATAATATTAGATTTATTTATTTAATATTATTTATAAAATAATATTTTTAATAATATAACCGTTTTTATTGTATTTTTATCAAATAAATGCAGCCTTAGTGAGAATAAGAGACTTCTTTCAAACACACAAAAAAAATCTTACCAACACAAATCTTTTGAACAGTAGTATATGCTGAACAGAATGTAGCGATAAACAGGAAGGCATTCACTCTTGCATGTACCAACTAAGCATTAATTCCTAAGAAGTAACACTGAATCTTTGTAGCGTAAAGGTCATGTAGAGTTGGAGGTGCACTCATTCAGAAAAGTCTTTCAAATTCTGACACCCACAAAGTCCCCCCGTCTCCAAAACACACACGCACGCAAACTTTTTTTGGCCACAGAAACAGTTCCCCCTGATCTGAGTGATCTGAACGTCACATAGCTCTCCCTGCTGCGGTCAGAAAAGTGTTTCCCGCTTCTGACAGGCAGGATAGATGACCTCCATTATACCCAACTACAAATACATTCCAACAGCTGAAGGTGCAGTAAATTATCCTTCAGCAGAGATGGGAGGAGAGAGCAGAAGACAAAAAGAACAGAAAAGAAAAACAGGAGCAAAGGTCTAATATTTCAAGTTGGATTCCCTCAGAGAGAAGAATGGAGTCTTACTCTAAAGGTTGTCTAACAATAAGAGTTTTTCCATTCTGGTGACTTAAAAGAAAATCAATCAAACAAACAACCACACGGAGTCATCTGTAACTGTAGGTGTGTATTAGCTGTTTTTCATGAGGCTGTGAGTTCAATCTAATCCTCACCGGTTGACATTAGCATTAGCTGTTTTGCCAAGATACTCCATCCACATTGTTGCAGAATTTTGTTTTCTACCTGAAGTCTACATATAAGTTCAGTTTTCCTGTGGCTGCAAATTATCTGGTTTAGTCTTGTATTGTAGTGCTGCATGCTAAGTGCATGCTAACTGAATAAAATGGGGAAAAAACGTTTTCTGTCCTCTCTCTGACTCTTAAAGTTACACAGGCTGTTTTTGCTTCTGTACCTTTAAGACAGCTTTATATAAATGACCTCTGTTTTGATTAGCTAACCTCCAAGTACCGGTGTGTTTCACACAAGTTGAATACGCATTAATATGCTTCTGGTATATACACAATTCAAAATCTGTGTGTGGGCAGGTTTTGCTATGGTTGTATGGACGATATTTCAAAAATTTCTCCAGAAAAGCAAAACCTGACCAAACCGTTTGCACATGTGTTCGAATGTGTATGAAATATATAAAGGCTTGACCTCAAAAAGCTGGTTTCTCTGTGAAGAATAACGCGTGCTCTGTCACACACACCCACTCTCACTGTAAGACTATAAATTAGCTACAATCCCTGCAGCATCAATCTAATATAATTGCTCTGACGCCAGTCGAGACAACAGTTCTGTTTACGAGACAGTTTTCTCTTATCTGTTCGTATTATCCTGTTATTAATGGTCTGCAACATAAAAACACTTCCATTCATTCTGAACCCTCAAACGGTCTCCTAGAGAAATAGACAGTAAACATACACACTCAAGTGTCACAGAATAGCTAAAGTGTCTGGCTTTGTCAAACTAATGTGCAGAGTGTCACACTGCGATGTCAAACACGATCATATCAAACACACACTCTTTACCCATGGGGCATTTCATCGTGGCAGCTTAACAACACAACCACACAAACCCAAAACACTTGCTTATCAAGACTATCACTGCAAGTTTATGAGAAACGTGATGAAAGCAAAAGACCAGAATTCCTTTGATTCAATGGCCTTTGCCACTATAACCAGATTTTGGCACTAATGGCATAATATTTTCCATAAGAAGTCACTGCTGCAGATCAGAGCCAGTGAGAGAGTTTGTTTTACTCGCATTTAAAAGCTACCCACTGGATCGCAATACACTGTACTGAATACTTCCTTTTCATTTTAGAAAGAATTAAAAGGTTAGAAAGAATTACAACAGTTTAAAAAGAACAGCTAAACACAGAAGAGACATGTGCATGTTGTAATACGATTTTAACTTTTTTATTTGACATGATCATACCCATTCCTATTATCATTCTTATTGAAATGTTGTATATACATAGTTATATTCATATATTATAGTAAAAAATAAAATATATATATAATAAAAATAAAATAATAATACAAACTGATATTGTGACATGGGCCAAGGCCTACTGGGGAATGTTTTCTCAAAAGATGTTTTCAATCATCCTTTTTATCAAAGATTGAGGTGTATATAGAAACTGACTTCCAAAGTATTTACTGAAGTACTGATCTTAGTTCACCCACATGAAATCATTTACTCACCCTCGTGTCATTCCAAACCTGTATGACTTTCTTTCTTCAGTGGAACACAAAGTAATTCTGAAGAATTCTGGTGAACAAACATTTTGTTCTTATTGACTTCCACTGTATAGACAGAATTTTTGGGTGGACTATCCCTTTAAATCTGCAGGTATTTGGTGTCTCGATAATGAAAAGCATGTTAAGTAGTTTCATGTGTGAACAGAAAGAGTGATTAAAACTTTCTCTTTTTTTGGTCTCTACTTTTGCTTCTTTCATTTTCTACTCTCTCTCTCTCTTCCTCTGGTTCTCAGCCCTCAGTTTCCTAGAGAAGAGGGCTGAAGACAGATTTTAATGAAACTGTCAGAGAGTGTGTGAGTGTGTGTGTTTGCTTCACTGCTGAGAGTGTAATTATGCCTCTTCCCTTAACAGACAGTCTGACAGACATATTCTCTCCTCCCTTCTTCTGTCTTTCCTCACTCTGTCCATCTCACAGGCCCCTTGAGACACAAATTAACATCGCATTGGGTTTGTCATCAGCCTTTGAACGACAAACACAGCTAGAACAGAAATGACTGAAACGGACCAATGTTTTATTCTTACCGTAATGCCACCGTAATGACCAACTGTCTTTCCCAGTCGGCCGTTAAATCTATGATGTGCAATAGATTCACTGAAAGCCATTTGTACATGAATGAGCCATGTCAACATGCAAAAGACGACACTGTAAACTAATGCAAACAGATACATAGGAAAGTCAGGAAAAGAGAGGAGAGAAAAAAGCCAAAAGAAGAGAGAAAGCAGAACCAATAATTAAGAAATACAGATGGAGCTTTACTTGAGATGGAGGGACCATAAATCCCATCATGTCTCGCTCTCTCTATCATCAGCGCTGTAAGTTTTTAATCACACTGAAATGATTTATTTTAGCGTCAGCCGTGTGTCACCACACTTCCTTTCATTTTTCAAATTGTTTGTGTTTTTTCTCGATGATAAATTTATCTTCAGACAACCCCAATATGACTAATTAACTCTGAAATATAGGAACCAGATGTTCGGGTGAAGGAAATTTCTACACAGCAGCCAAAAGTACATGCCAATCTCTCTCTCTCTCATTCTCTCCCCCTTACTCATTTTATGTTAAGTCAGGCTCTTTCAGCTCTAATGTGTGACCTGTCATATTGAGGTCCAGAGTAAATTTCCTGGCTACGCTGCACATCCTGCAGTTTACAGGCACTTTCCTCTCGTTTCCATCACCTCTCTTCCTTCTTCACTCATCACCGTACCTAATAATCCTCCTCCGTCGCTCACAGACCACAAATTTCACAGGAGTATTTATAATTACGTCTAATTTATCATTAGGATCAAAACATTTACAGTGAGCGCAAACAGACTGGAAGCAATCAGAAATGACTGCAGTTGATCCCAAACTTTGTAAGAAAAATCACACAGTATGTAGCCATTAAATAAACAGTGTATTTAGATGTGAACTAGAAGTGCTAAGTTGAACAGAGTCTTTGAGGGCCGTGCTTCGGCCTGCATGTGTGTGTGTCGCTGCTAAAGCAGAACGTGATGGCGCCGGGCCCCAGAGGGACGCGTTGCTCTGACACTCTGACAGTTTGCCATGAGTGACGTGTGATCCGTACAAATTTCAGGACTAATAAATCTACCTGTCAGTGCAGGGGACTTGAAAGGGCTGAGGCCCTCGGGCTGAGCTTTAACACAACTCGTGTTGATGAAATTCTGTGGGCTGGAGAATTATAGCTGTCAGAAAAACGCCCACGTCAAATCTTGAGCTTTTGGCTCACTTACTCTTTTTCTTCTTCTCTCTCTTTCCTCTTTTCCCTTGCTCGAGCAACACTCATATATCGCTCAAATACACCCAAAGCAAACTCTCCATGTCTCTCTCTTCCTTTAGCTCGATGTAGAAAATGAGATGCAGGCTTCTTTCATTGCTTGGTAACTATTATTACATCACTTTGACACCGTACAACCTTAGGCCTGCCAAGCTGCACCACATAACACCGTTCCTCCTCAGCTTCCATTACTGCACTTAAAGTGCACACACACACACACACACACACACACACACACACACACACACACACACACACACACACTTGGGTTGATGTCAGTGTTATCTGCGTCTGGCATGGCTCCGGTGACGTGAGAGCGGGTCCTGATCTCTTTTGTTTGTAGGTGTACAGGACATGGAGGATCGCTGTCAGCAGTAGGGGTTAAACAACCATCGTGCAAAACGATCTCACTTTGCTCTCTCTGTAAATTCTATACCAATACGCCAATAAATCACTCATTCCTTCTCCTTTCTCCTTCCTTGAAGGTTCACAGTGTTAGATTTATTCCTGTTTGTCTTTTATTTTTGGCGCTGTTTGCTTAGTGTCTTCTCTCTTCGCGCTCTGAGTGTCCGCGGGGCGATAACTCATGTTGTTTGGACACTTCTCTACTGGCGCTGTCTTTCCCGTAAACTCTATAGAGGGGGATATGAGGGCGCTTGTATTTACACTGTGGAGTGAAGAGTTCAGTAGTGTGTGTGTGTGTGTGTGTGTGTGTGTGTACGCAGACTGCTGCCTGGCCTGTCTGTTTAAATGTCAACAGCACCTTCCTTTCCTGCAGTCACTCATATATATAGGACTGATCGAGACTCCAAAAGATTATTGAGATCATGCATAACTCTCTAGGGTCTCTCAAAAACGTGTTCTAAATATTTTGGCATGTAAATCGCAGACAGCGGCCAAAATCGTGCATTTACCTTGTATATCCATTTTTAAAATTCAAATTTAGTTTAATAAAATATTGTAATCTATCCAGCTAACAAATAAAACTGTCAAATGTGCAAAATACAAAAATAAATACAAATAAACACAAAACAATTGAATACTTTTGAAAGCATCAGTATGGGGTGAAAACTACAGTCAGTTAATATCCCATCATTTTCCAGGAGTGTGTTTATGAATTTGCCCCCCAACTCTTTTTGGAAGGCTTTTCTTCTTGTATTATTTTTTATACATTGCACATTAATTATACAGTATTATTAAAAATAAATAAATAGACAAAAAAGTCTCAGTTTTTTATGAACTTTTATGTGTTTTCGACATAAGTAGATGTAATATAGATTTGGAATGACATGACAGCATTTAAATTTTGGGTCAATTATCACTTAAATATAAAAAAATATTAATCTAAAAATAAATTGCTAAGGAAAATAAAAGTTGATCATTCTTTTATAGAGGGACCAGTGAAAGAGTTGGCAGGGCAAGTAAAAATGGTAAGCACTGGCCCAAATTGCCAGCAGAAAAAAATCCTTATTGCTGTTGAGCAACCACATAGTAATATGAATTAAAAACACCTTAACCTCAGAACGTGTAAGAAGATGCTTTAGAAAATGAACGTTATAATTGGGTGAGAGGTGGGGAAAAATCCTGAACCTTCCGAGGAAATCTGAATTCATCTGTTTGAAAGTCACATCTCATGCCAACTTTCTGCCACGCAGCATATTTATGATGTTTTCACAAAGCGGTTTCCGTAAAGTTTGACATTGACAGTAAGTCTAGTTAACATGGCATAAAAATGTGTTCTAAAAGCACTATTAAAAAGGGGAGTTTCATCAAGTGTTATGAAAAGAATTTACCAAAATGATCTTCCACACCCCGTTCAATGATAATGTCATCAGACAAAGGAAATGAGTAACTACTAGATTAAAGGCTGATCCCAGTCATTCATTCATTGACCTCACCCCATCATCAACAGGTAGTATTTCACAAAAAAAAAGTCTCTTCATGTCTCAATCTGTCAAAGTGTCCTGCAGGGTGTGTCTAACAGCGTAAGTGTGTGATCTCAGACTTTAACAGGGCTTGGGGTGAGGACCAAACACGCCGCGCTACAAATCCTAGCGATGAAGTGATCTCAGCGTAGTCTTGATGAGTACACTAGATCTTTGAAGACAAATTAACAACCGGCATGCACGCACACATACACATGACTCTGAAACGAGGCCCTGGCTAACTACAACCAGACCTATAGTAAATGTGATTTCCGAGCCTAATAGACTGAAACTTCACCGATGGCTTTAAGCAGCTGAAACCACATTCTCCTGTTCCTCAGCCTCTTGACTCCTACGTGAACTGGGGAGTTTGGCCCAGGGGCATACAAGCATTTGTGTGTGTGTGTGTGTGTGTGTGACTGTGACAGCAGGGTCTAAACTAACAAACAGGAACCAGGATCCAGGGCTCTCCCCCCAGTCTCTCTCTCTTTCTGTTGACCTCTAAAGTTATGCAGCAGTGGTCATGACCAGAGCCTGCTCCATACCTCCACACCTGCCCGTCATTCTCACCTTTCACTTTTAATTCCTCTGAAGACACTTTCTGGTTCACTGAGTTAGACAAGCAGTGTGTGTGAGAGCTTCATCAGAACAATATTAGATAAAGAGAGCAGTGTTTGGGCTAAATTAAAAATAGAAGAATTGGTTCCCTTTCAGTTCACGAGGACGAATTTGAATTGAACTGATGAAATGTCATACAGGTTTGGAATGACATGAGGGGGAGTAAATGACAGCATATTCATTTTTGGATAAATTATCCCTGAAAAATATTTCCAGTAAATGTAAAAGTACATTGCTTAAACTGGAAATTAGTTTTTTTAATAGTGGGATCAGTGAAAATGTGGGTAGGGCAAGTCAAAATGTAAGTACTAGCGCAACTCAACAGCAGAAAAATTTTTTTTTTGAGCCCTGGCAACCACTAAAAACATGTTAAAACCCACTCACAACACCTTTATGCACTAGAAAATGATTCAGAACTCAAGAATTCAGAGAAGTTGGGGAACTAATGCTATTTTTTCTAAGGAAACATCATGCATATGTGCATGAGTGTGAATTTGCTTTGTGACACCCCACAGGAATGTGAATGTGAATTCCAGGAAGAAGAATTTACTAAATTGCAATTCAAGGAAATTCACCACAGGTAATGCAATTTGGGAAATAAAATATTCTTCCTCCTAGGTCTTCAAACTTTAATTTCAAAATATGATTAAAGGTATTATTTCAATACAAATGTCTATAAGTATCATTTCAAACATGAGAATGAGAATGAGAATGAGAGAATGAGCTTTATTATTACATGTCTAAAATCATAACATGTCAACAAATCAACGTCTAAAATCTTAACCTATAAAATTTAGAATCTTCCTGGGTTTTTGAAATATATACAAAAAAAAAAGAATTGTCAAGCTAACATTCACAAACTTGTATTTTGTACTTATTTAGTTGAAAATAACTTTAAAAAGTCTAGTATATATCTAGTTACTTATTTCTTGGCATTTAATTGAATTTTTTCCCTTAACTGTAAATTCAAATTCAACTCTGCATCCTCTCCAAAAATCATTTCTAATTCTATTCTAAATGGCACACAACCATGATAGATAGATTGATGATTAAACGAAGGGCAGATAGATCAATAGAGCCATAGATATACATTAGCAGGCATTGGCAACACAGAATGAACAATGTATATTTCAATAAAATATATTATAGCAAGCATTCCCAACATTATTTGTCAGCCGAACCTTGACCTAGTATATTTACTTGAAGTAACCCCGATATTTTAAGTTAATATTTCAATCATTTTATAATATTTCAATACTTTCTCTTCTCTGATTAAATTTTTTTCTGATTTATTCTAGACTTTTTAATGACTCAATTAATTACTAGTTTTTCAGTCTTTCAAGAGCCACCTGGAGATTGTGAACTCGGGTTTGAGAAACCCTGTATTAGAGAACATAAATAGAAACAAGGAAAGTAAACACATGAAACGTTTTTAAGCATTTGTGTAAATATCAACCTTGTGGACTGGAGTATATTCAACACAATAACAAAATCCAAGCTAACGTTTGAAAGTACCGCTGATATTATGAACATAAACCGTGTGTGGGTGTGTATGTTCAGAGTGACAACTGAACCGTGAAGACGACCTCTGAATGACCCTTCTATCATGCCTACTCAATCATACCTGTCTCCTCACACACCTCCAACACTGCTTGGTAATGCAACAGGATCACACACACACACACACACACACACACACACACACACACACACACACACACACACACACACTGGAAAAGCATGAGAGGGGCCAATCATACTAAGAAGGGAGAAAGTGAACCCCCTCCCACTGAGAAATTCACACACACTCAAAGCTCTCGAGGGTTGTGTGTCTGACCCGGCCTGTCAGTTGTTATTCATTATTCATCAGGCAGATCAAAGGACGCCCAGCAGGAACTCTGAGGACCCTGACAAGAGGCAGTCTGTCCTCACTATTGACAGGTCATCTCTCATTCCTCACTGACAAGGAATAGGAGTCACGGGAGCAAAGAGACACACATGCACTCACTCTCTCTCTCTCACACACACACACACACACACACTTTGAAACTGCCAAACCCAAAGTGTGCGCTGATTCAAAGTATACAGAGTTTAGCTAGCATACTGCATATGAGTGTGTATCCTGGACTAGTATCTGTATTAGTTTAGTATGTATGAGAATATGTGTGTATGTATTTTCATACAGCTGACTGCGTGTTTTGCCTGTCTAAACAGTGACCCTTTCAGTGTGTGTCTGAGCGGCCCCCCTGCTGCATAGGAGGCATCAATTACAGCCTGCCGTCCCACTGTCACAGTCTTTAATTAATGAGCCCACAGCACACTCCACCACGGGGCTGGCCTCACCGTGAACTCTGCAGGAATTCAGGAACACACACAGACCCAAATACACACACAGAAGCAGATGCACACAGCCACAGACTCTCCTGAGCTCAGAGAGAGAGAGAGAGAGAGAGAGAGAGAGAGAGAGAGAGAGAAAGCCTCCCTCCCCTGCTGAGAAGTGCTCCATTCGTCCGTCAGACTGATACACAGAAGCTTGTGGTCTGTGAGGGTCACCGGGTCATGGGACAGTTGTGGCTGAAACACAACTTCTGCTTCCCTTAGATCTCTTCATGCACTGCTCCGCCTCATCTTCCTCTCGTGATGATTTCATCCCAACCTTAAACTCTTAGTGCCGCTGCCTATTCTGACTTCTGTGCTCATCTCGGACAAATTCTGCTGTGGCAAGGTCTGCGACCGCATCTTAACATCCCCTGCCTTTGACCCTCCTCTCCCTCGCTTTTCTTCTTCGGTTACTCCAAAGGTTGGCACTGAGCATGACCCCTCTTTTATTATTCTAGTATAGGAGCTCTTGGGGGAACAAGGACTGTGTCTGCTTACTGGTAAGCATTAAAGATAAACCAGGAGTTACTGTAAAGAGAACTCACCTAAACCAAGTGAGTTGGAGGGATAGTTTACACAAAAATAAAAATGTCTTTCAAAAATAAATAATTACTCCCCCACAAGAAAAAGAACATTTCGAACATTAATTTCTTTCTTCTATGAAACAAGATACTAAATATTTTGACAAAAATTGTAAAATGTAATTAAATAAATTATATATATATATATAAAGTTAGCATTAACATTAGCTTTATTTGTTTATGTTTTTAGTTTTTCATTGTCATTTTAGATTACATTTCAGTTATTTTGTTACCGGATTTTGTAGTTTTTCCAATTTGAATTTTATTTTTTCAGTCATTTTGGTATTTCAACTTACTTCAAACTTATGTTATTTCATTTTTGCCAAAACAAAATTATTACGTTTTTAAATTGTACGTTTTCTTTTACCGTTTTAGATAACTATAACAACACCGGTCCATGCAATGAAAGTCAATGGAGTCCAATGTTGTTTTTCAAAAACAGCTGAAACATGCTGTGAAATATCTTCTGTTGTGTTCCACAGAAGAAATATGGTCATACAGGTTTGAAAAGTCATGATGGTGAGTAAATGATGACAGAATTGTCAGGTTTTGGGTGGACTATCCCTTTAAGAGAGATTTGACAGAAGAGAAATGACACCTTAAGCCATAAAGCACTTTGACAACTAAAACTTCCAAATTACTTTAGGTGACATTTGGACAACCTTATATGTGCAAACACTGAGAAAAAATTCTTAAAACCAGGTAGAAACCCTAGCAAATAAAAAGGACGGCTGTTAAGTTACGATCAGGGAGAGAGCGAGTGTTGTTAGAGGTGACATTTCGACCATTATACTCGGTCTGCAAAATATTATCTTTATTAATGTGAGCAGGAATCAAGCTCTCCACTGCACTCTGGAGTATTTGAACAAATAGCTGTGTGAGAGCTCCAGGCAGGGAAATAAATAAAACAGTAACACGCTGCCTCCATATTTCATTTTACAGTCACCTCAGAGAGCTGAGGGGAGGCAGAGCTAAACGGCCAAGCCAAACACTTGGAAGTTTGCACACTCATAAATTAACAGCTTGACAGTTGAAAGCGCACTAACTAATTCATCACAAAAATCAATCCCTCTGCCACATGCAAACTTTTTTCCCCTCCTTTCATCGTTTACATTTATTACAGAAGGTTGTCTTTCTTCTTCCAGGAGGGATTTGGAGAAGAGGCGGTCATTTCTTTTTCCAAGCGAAGGGGGATGTTCTTGAAGATTTATCACGGTTTGGTCTATACGGTGGGGATTTTTCATACACACTGCCATAATTTACCATTAGTGACTTAGAAAAGACAGGAGGGAAAGAGCTATAGATTAACCTCCAATGAGGATTTAAAGTCAAGACCGATTGCTGTAGGAGAAAAATATTCCATCCATTAACCCAATGAGTTATATTTGCTGTATAAATCAAAATGTACAGAAACAGTGGAGCTGATCCCAGCTGCGTTTGGGAGAATAAGTTAGACTGAAAGCTTATCAATACAAGAGCGTGCCGGCGACTTGTGTGGCAGAGCGCCTTCACAAACTCCTTCACCCCAACCCCCCACGGCCCATCTCTCGAGGTGGTTTGGCATGCTCACGGCACGTTAATGTCCTATTTATTCTGACAGCGAGGTGAAGGTAGGTTTAGAGAATGCAGGTGTCTCAGGGTGATTCCTCGCGCCACTACAATGCTTGGGAGACAGTATTATCGTCTGACGTCTGCGTACGTGTGGTGAGGAAGACGGTTAGAGCGCTTGGCGGAGAGGTCCGGGGTGAAACAGAGAAGGGTACTGTTCTCCCGAGTAGCGCGAAACAAACTGCTGTTGACATCCCTGTCACCAGCTCTCATTTCAACAGCGCTGTAAAACTGAAGGAAGCCTATTAAAAGGAGAAAGAGAGTCAAAAATGAAAGTGAATGATACATTTATTCCAAGCCTGCAGCGTATTAGCACATCAGCCTGATCAAAGATGTTACCTGGGACGATCTGGGGTAAGTTTCAATGAATAAGTCATTCAAAGGGCGAAATGCTCGAGATCAAAACGCTCCGGTGAGGTACTCTCACTTTTGCTTTGAACGGCGCAAACACACCAACACACGCATCCTTCCCTTCACATAAAGAGTTTTAAAGTGCTGAAGACTCGACAGACAGCATATTTTCATAACTCTTCCTGGTTGGCTTGTAGTTCACCGGTAGAAGGCCTGTCAGCAAACTGTCTCTTTAGTTTAACAGTCAAGCATGGGGTGGATGTGTTTGCAGCAAGCTTCTCGAAATGAGAACGAGTGGAAAGAGAGTGAAAGTGAGAGAGATGAAGTGCAACTAAGATATTATTATCGATGCCAAACAGCAAGTATGAGGCCTTTCTTCTCTATTACTGGAACTGTAACCTAAGCCAAGGTGCTTGGAGCTACAACCGTCACTAAGAGTTTGAGTAAGTGACTTTGACGAGGTGGCCTGCAGCCAAGGCGGTAAGCCCACACACACACACTCACAAACACACGTACGCCATGAACAGTATGCTTCACTTCACCTTTAGTTTGCAGCTATGAAACCTTCCTGTCCCCAGAACATACCTCTATTGTTCTTCAAAAGATCTCAGATATTCAAGTATAACTCAAATTCAGGTTAACACATGAAGTCATTATTCGACTTTATGAATAAAACATGTAGTAGGCTGTGACACACAAAGACATAATGTCATGGATGACATGTTGTGTTGTTCATAAGCATGTGGAAAATGACACTGTGACACACTGAGCATGACAAAGAAAAATGAATGACATTCGAAGAGTTGTCTGCACTTTATGACTAAGATGGCTAAAGGAGGAACTGCCTGTTCCATTTAGTCTTCATCGTCCCCAGGCTGGAGGCTAACAGGGGCAAGGGCAACCAGCTTATGTCTAAGCACACTAACAGCAGGCTGATATTAACAGGTTCTAATGTGTGTTTTCCTTCAATACTTTCCATTATTTCAGAATGGACACATCAGAAGCTGTTAATGTGCCTGTGTCTGTCTTAGTATTTCACACTGCTCTTAACCTAAGGTTAAAGCTACTTTTAAAACTGGGTAAAGAAATGTTTTTGTGTTTGTAATTTTTATAAGGCAGTTAATCTAGGGTTTATGTAACCCTGCTCCGGAGAATTGCTGTGCCAAAAAAGCACTACTATTCAAAAGTTAGGGGTTAGTAAGATTTGAAAGAAATTAACACTTTATTAAGCAAGAACAGATTAAATCAATCCAATGTGACAGTAAAGATATTTATGGTGAAAATTCAGTTTTGCCATCACAGGAATAAATTACATTTAAAAATATAATAAAACAGAGAACTGTCATCTTAAATTATAATAATATTTTACAATATTACAGTATTTTATTTCACATTAAAAATCATGCTGACCCCAATCTTTTGTACAGTCTGAAATGTCACGGCAAGCTGTTTAACTACAGAAAGCCAATCAGAAAGATTTCCTCATCAAATATTCATGTACTTAGTACAGTCATGAAAGTGTCGACATGCTATGGCAACAGTTCCACAGATAGAATAACATTGATTGTTTGTATTAACCTCATAAATATGCAAATAACAATAAACCAGGGTTGTCAAAATGGTGTGAAATGAAGAAATCAGTTTACCCAAGGTAAAGTATGAGTAGTGTGAATGACAAATTAGGACAAATTGCTTCTGATGCTCCTCATTTGTAAGTTGCTTTGGATGAAGACGACTTCTAATAAAAGTAAATGTAATATAAATGTGATACACTGCACAAACTATTCCAGTATTGCATTAAGCATCATTAGGAATGATACTGGGTTTACAGTTTCATGTGTGAAAAGCCCATTACTGTCCTGAATAACGCTCTGTTCACACATTCAACACTTGTATTGGTTAAGTTTTCCAAATCCCTGCTTTGTTCACGGGGAGTTTCTTCTGTTAGTTGCTCTATTGTGTTATTTGTAGGGGAAACTGACCATAGTTGTTAAAATATGATCACAAAAAATAACAATAAAACTAAGATGCAATTCCACTAAAAATGTAAATTCTTTTACATATATTTTTCAAGTCCATAATGCATTGTGAACAAGACATATTATAAATGGATAATCAAACTCATTTGTAAAGCTAAACAATTCTGATAATTTTCCACACAACCCAGAACCAATAAATAGCTCACAGTAACACAAACGTATCCATTTTGCAGATACTAAACCTTAGTACTGAGTGTTATTCCAGTAGCCTTTCTCACGGAGTTAAACTTTCTTCAGCTTTGTGTCACTGCCACATCGCATCACCTCAAATACTCTCTGAAAATGACTGGCTTTTCATCACTTTGCTGCTACAGATTGCTGTCAGTGTGAATGCCCCTTAAGAATTCACAACATTTCTTAAGTCATAACGCCACAATTTCAGCCTGCCACTCATCTCTGCCACAACAAACATCTGATCCTGAAATTGTGTGAGCATGTGTTTAACAGGGTTGGATGTGAAAATAGAAAATGATGGATAGCATTCATTTTCTTTTATTAGGGACTTTGGGTTTGTGAGCTTTGGCTGTTCAGCGAGAGGGAGAGAGAGAAGCAGGTCATACTAGTGGAGCATTTAACATGTTATTGGGTAAGAAATGGGGGAGGAGAACTGAGCAAAGCTAGACCGCTGGCAAACGCAGCCCATCTCCATAGCTGTTGACACATTTTAAAACAGTGCTGAAGAATAACTGTAATTTCTGGAGACTAAAGGATTTGTTCTGTTTGGCAGAATAATACCTTCCTTTTGTGCTGTAAAACACACTCCCAGGACAAAGGCTGCCATGCAAACATTACTCACTTCTCTCTTCTTAAAACCAATGCTATCACTGTTCAATCAGCATATGACTCAAAATCATACACACACACAAAAAACTATTGGTATGAGGAAAGGATAAACCATTGCTGAACAATGCAGACGAGAAACTAACTTGGCTATATTTTTTTAGATACATGGCGATTGCTCAGTTGTTTTCAAAACAGTGTTTCATTAACAAGCAATAGAAAAAGTAGCGGTGTAGTTCGGCTATGTGAGAAGAGGCGAAATCAGATTACATGCAACTTGGCATAACACTGTGGTTTAATAAATATAGGGATGCATCAATATTAACATTTTGGCCAATGGGGTTACCTTTAAGTTATGGCCAATAACTAACTGGCTACATTAAAATTCTATTTTGACAATGATACAAAACATAAAAATAATCATTTTAAATTCTGCAAATTAATTCAGGCATCACATTCACAACGTTCTGACGTATAGTATGAAAAATATTTAAGTGAAAATTTGAATCAGTGTTAGATGACTGGAAAGCATGCACACGCAATTACATACAGATTATTGGCCGATATGATACATTCTATATATTTATCAATCAGTACCATGTTAATATCAAAGTACCATGGTATTCCCATCTTATCGGTTTCATTATATGGCCACAGTACTTTTCTTTCTCTTCCTTTGTTACTGTCAGCTCGTTTCAAAATGCAGTCCTGTCCTGCCAAATATAATAACCCCTCTCTTTATTTACCCTGCCCCACTTTATACTTTTGCTATTTTTCAATGTCAGCTGTGGACTTTTGAAGAATTTTTATTGGATGTCCTGCTGGACTTAACAGCAAGAGCCATTTTTCCTGTCTTGCTCCATCCACTCTCTTTCTTTCCATTTCACTTTTTCACTGGTGTGACAGCCATAGTTAATTGCCTTATATTGCAGGTTTTTTTTTCATTTGACCCTCCAACCAACTCTCCAACCTTGCTAAAGCAGTGCAAGCCAGGAAATGTGAAATAGTATTAAGCTACAAACCAATCCATTTTAACATCGAAAGATTCATAATATGCCTTAACGTCATCAACTCTCTCATCCTCTCCGGGTCTTTCCACATGTGTTAGTGATCACGCGTGTTTTGATTCAACATTAGCATCATCCGCAGGCTTCCTAAAGCATGAAACATCCAAACATAAACTCTAGTGGCTAAAAAGCCCTCTTAACTCTTTCTTGTGGTAATATGTTTGGAATTGCCAGTCCAGACTTTCCCTCAGAGAGCTGTGAGTGTAGGCAGTGAGTGCCATACGGCCGTAATCACATTACGGATGCCATATTGTGTGTCGAGCTGCCAGAGTTCATTTGAACCTCTCCCTCATGGGGTTCAGGCATTTCTTTTATTTATGTTTCTGTTTTGATGTAGGGCAGATAACAGCAGTAAAGCACATGTGTGACATTGATTATAGCAGAGGACTGTAAGTTTGTGATTAGCGTTAGTGGTTAGGGGCCAGTTTGTGTAACCTCTCTCTACTCGAGGGCATGTCTGAAGTCATTGAGCTTTCCAGGCTGAAACTCTGTCAGGAGGTTGAACCCTGTCGATCTGTCAAACTGCATCCTCCTCGTTCACTTCAGGGGGAGAGGATTGAGGAGAGCAGAGAAAATTACATAGACAAAGACTAGGAGAGAGCAGACTAACTGTATTCTTTCCAAACTAGAGCTTGCAAATCTATCTGACGTGCCTGCCTTTTCCTGTTTTACTTTATCTGATGATCAGAAATGTATGAGAATAAAGTGCATTAAATATGTTCTGAATGATCAAACAGCAGAGGTGAGACATGAGGCCATTTTCAGGAAAAGCAGTTTTAAGATTTATAAATTAGATTTTTTTTAGGTATAGATATAAAGTTCACTCTATTCTTCCTGTTTACTAACGACTCACTTTCATGTCTTTACAAATAAATGGATGAATTCACGTGTCGTGAATCTGACAGCTCTTATAATAGTTTTGTTTGTCACATACACAATTATACAGAGTATAACCAGCAGTGAAATGTGTTCTCTGTATTTAACCCATCCAAGTGAACACACACCTGGAGCAGTGGGCAGCCAACGCTGCGGCACCCGGGGAGCAGTTGGGAGTTCGGTGCCTTGCTCAAGGGTCTCACCTCAGTGAGACTGCCCATAATATAATATATAAATTCTAGCCCTTAAACTAAGCCATCAACTCTGATCATTATGAACTTGTTTAAAACACAAAATACATTTACTTACATATATTTGTGTATCTGAATAGCTACAGTTCTGCCGTGGATAATTTTGCATGCCTCATTTCTTAAACCTGCTTATAGTGAACGGTGTGGTGCCAGACATGGTTGGCTTAGGCTTGTGGCCAAGAGACATATAACTCGTAAACTTAACATTAAATCAACCCCTTAGAATTATTCAAATGTTAACATTTTATTTTGAATGAAGAATAACAAAGACTATTAGGCTTGATTAGGCTATAACTAGCCTATTGTTGCGCTCCTCTCTGTGACATGAAATTTGAATAATTTGTTATTATCAATATTTTTTGAAAGAATGGCCTGTATACGACCATTAATAATATAGAGCTATAAGAAAACACATAATCCAATCTGTCTTTTAAACCCATTCACTGATGGTTTCTTATTTTTATTTAATATTTGTATAGGCCATTATTGTTATATATTTACATTTCATGTATCTCTTAATTAATGTTCTGTATCAACGTATCAGTTTAAGACTTAAAGTACCATACATTTTTGTAAATACTATAAATAATACCTGACAATCATGTCAATAAAGCTATGTCTATTTCTGTAGAACTACAGGTGCATCTCAATAAATTAGAATGTCATTTATTAATTTATTTCAGTAATTCAACTCAAATTGTGAAACTCGTGTATTAAATAAATTCTATGCACACAGACTGAAGTAGTTTAAGTCTTTGGTTCTTTTAATTGTGATGATTTTGGCTCACATTTAACAAAAACCCACCAATTAAACAAATTAGAATATGGTGACATGCCAATCAGCTAATCAACTCAAAACACCTGCAAAGGTTTCCTGAACCTTCAAAATGGTCTCTCAGTTTGGTTCACTAGGCTACACAATCATGGGGATGACTGCTGATCTGACAGTTGTCCAGAAGACAATCATTGACACCCTTCACAAGGAGGGTAAGCCACAATCATACATTGCCAAAGAAGCTGGCTGTTCACAGAGTGCTGTATCCAAGCATGTTAACAGAAAGTTGAGTGGAAGGAAAAAGTGTAGAAGAAAAAGATGCACAACCAAGAGAGAACCGCAGCCTTATGAGGATTGTCAAGCAAAATCGATTCAAGAATTTGAGTGAACTTCACAAGGAATGGACTGAGGCTGGGATCAAGGCATCAAGAGCCACACACTGTGATTGCACAGATATTATTTAAACTGAACTAAGCTGGACAATGCCATTACTAAATTCAATAATGAAATGCATTCAGCTGATAATTGAGTGTTAAATCCTGTCATTTTCATTATTGACACAATTTTATACTGTGCAGTGCTTTGTTACAATTTGTATTGTTAAAAGCGCTATATAAATAAAGGTGACTTGACTTGACACACACTCAGACGTGTCGAGGAATTTGGCTACAGTTGTCATCAGAGGCGTCTTACCTGGGCTAAGGAGAAGAAGAACTGGACTGTTGCCCAGTGGTCCAAAGTCCTCTTTTCAGATGAGAGCAAGTTTTGTATTTCATTTGGAAACCAAGGTTCTAGAGTCTGGAGGAAGAGTGGAGAAGCTCATAGCCCAAGTTGCTTAAAGTCCAGTGTTAAGTTTCCAACCAACATCACTTCGTTTACCAAGAAATGTTGGAGCTCTTCATGCTTCCTTCTGCTGACCAGCTTTTTAAAGATGCTGATTTCATTTTCCAGCAGGATTTGGCACCTGCCCACACTGCCATAAAAATCTTGTGAATTTGCACCCTATTGCCAGTTCAGGTTTGAGTGAAGGCTACAGATTGTCCGGTCAGATCAATGAAGTCTCACTTAGATAATCAAAATTGTCTTCATTGAATGTGCATAGATGTGTGGTTGGTGTGATGCACACGCATTTCTACCCTTTTCTTTCAACTACAAACTATCTACAATATTCAGCCAAACTTCTTTCTCGTTATCATCCACCTGCTGTTCTTCTCCGTCACTTTGCCAACTCCGATGGAAAAGTTTGGGACTGGATGACAGGGGTGGCTGGAAGAGTCCATGTGTTTAAGGGGAAAACATTCTACAACTTTTCCACAACATTCTAATTTATTGAGATGCACCTGTATGTCATTAGTTAGTGATAAAATAGTGTCTGTATTACATATTAGCAAGCTATTAAATATTTGACTCAATTGATTCATTAAAATCACTGAATTGTTAACAACTGAAACAGTGGACTTAAAATAAATTATTCATTCACTTAGGCCTATATTTGTTCACAATCAATGATTCATTCCTCAATGAAACACTAATTATTATATCTTGTTTAAGACTTATAACTTAAAGTTGAGGACTTGCAACTCGACTTGCTCGTCTTGACTCGGGACTTGACTCGAGACTTGAATTCAAAGACTCAAGACTTACTTGTGACTTGCAAAACAGTGACTTGGTCCCACTTGGACATTTGTGACATTGATCATGTAAACTTTGTACACAGATAAAACAATTATTCTGTGGAGAGGTAAAGAAAACTACAGAAAAATTAATGTAATGTCTACATTTAATAGCTATAAATAATAATAAAAACCAGTGAACATTCTGTACCAATACTCATTTCAAGCTAGTAAGTTAAAGCATAAAAATCAACATTATACAATTAAGTAAAACCTACTCAACTTTTCTAATACTGGTGTTCCCATCATGCAATGGGGCATGAATAATTAACTAGGTAGATTTTTTTCCTGTTTTCCAGATATTTACACTGTTTTATAAGTAAGTAACTTGCAATGTTGTTATATCTGGAGTTAACAACTGTAAGTTAAATTATATATAATTATGTAATCTTTACTTAACTTCTTTATGAATGTTAAATTAAATAGTAATTAGGTTGTACAGAGCAGTAGCAGTAAAATGTACATAAAATGTGTAAGTGTAAACTGTTACATAGATTTTTCAACCTGGTACTTTTAGCGAGACCGTTTTTCTGTATCTTACTGCACGTATCGCCGCAGTTACAAAGAGAAATGTCCACTAAGTGGTGCTAAAGCACAGGATCGATATGTTAACCTTGGCACTTTTTATTATGTTCATATAGGCACGCATTGCAGTGTTTTTATTACGTTGCTTCAGGTACGTATTGCAGTGGTTCAGAATTCAAATATTTGGGGACCGTTGCTAAAAATGAATGCTCTATTGTGTTGAAAATATGCCCTTCACCAAACCAACCCTAAACCTACCGATAGTGTTGACCAATGCAAAACTGATATAAAAACGATGCAACAGCATGGTTGCCGGCTCCATTTGAACTTCCTTATATGCAGATTTGAACTTTGTTGTCAAACCGTAATTACACGGGATTCGAACCGGAGCTCCTCATTTCTCAAGTACGTCTCCATACTCCGTGAGCTACAGAACAAACCTACCGTCTATGAAACCCATAGATATGAAGCTGGATATGTGCGATGCTAACGTTCAAAAGCATCAGTTTTCAAATCTACTAGAATATTAATATTGTTTTGAAGTTATAACATGATATTCTTCAAGTAATTGTGTGTAAATTACTCTTTATTAATCAAAACTCTGTAAATTTGTGTGAAAAGGAATAAAAGGCGTCAGAGTTTTACTGCCTTGAGTGTTCATTTATTTTGAAAACTGCAGTGATATGTACTTATTGGTACGAATTTCGCGTCTCGCAAAAAAGTGCACCCAGGTACATAAATGCCATGAGACCAGGTAGAGATTTTTTAGTAGTAAATCCTACAAGTTCTTTTTTTCAGTGTACAGATGGTCAGATATTTTCACTGAAGCACAAGATGTGCCTTGGATCATTCTCAAATAATCAAGTTTTAACAGGGTAGCACCATATTTAATTTTTGAAAGGAATGAAAACAAGGCTGCGAGGGACAGAAGCACAGTAGTTCACTGTACACAACATACCTATTATCCGTTTGACAAAACATCTTTCCTAGAAAAAGAAAGAAAACTTTCAGTTTCAGTAGACAAAAACTCCGTAGAAGTTTCGAAATCTGACAACTGAGTTGTGAAAATTACTTAATCTAGGAACTTCACAAGGTGTGTGCCATTGCTAAGACTGGAAGTTACTAAGAATATGAAATTCAACTTTTCACTCAAAAGTTATGCCAATGACATATCTCATGATGAAAATAGTAATAAATGAATTATCATTTGTTGTCATTTGTGGACTTAAAATTCCAGTAATTCTCATTTATGACAATCGTGTGCACATAACTGAGATGATCTGATAATTAATACAGTGATCAGTGAGGTTAATTAATAATTAAGAGATGACACGGATAAATTAGTCAAGGTTTTTTACCTTTAATTGAGCTGTTTGATATAACTGAAGCCTCTGTATAGACATGGCATCTGAATATATCTGAACAGATTGTACAGAAATATATAAATATATATTAATCATAAGTGAGGTAAAAACAATTTTACAACAGGTAGAAAAAAAACCCTCAAAGCTTAATGAAGCAGTTCTGGGCATGAGAGGAGATACAATTTTTCACAAGCCACTTGAATTTATGGAGGCTTATAAATATGTGCACATGTGCAATGTGTAGTGACTTATTGGCATTGGCAGGTCACATTAATATGTCACATTAAAGCAGCAAGGCTGTTGACAGGTGCTGTTTGACCTCCATCAGAGTCGACACACACACAAACCTCAGCTTGACTCTTTTTCCATTTCCTCTACTCTCCCTTGCACTCCGAACCACATTATCACAAGTGTACATTTATGACACCCAAGCTCTAACATAAACATACACCTACATTTTAGACACAAACAGAAATTGTTTAAACCATCCGTGAAAAGATTAAAGCCACATGAGTTCACCAAAAGGGAAAAGGGCATTAAAAAAGGCCAAACTCATAAGCAATTCAGCTTGAATTAACACAACAGAGAGGGCAGGTCACACTTCAGTAGATACTTGTCAATACAGAAGTACACTCAAGTGGAACATTGGCCACTTGAATGCTCTTGTGTTAAGCCAGAGGGGGTTAAAGAAAAAGAAAGAACGAGAGACACAGAGAGGGGGAAAAAGAAAGGAGAGAGACATCAAAGGCCATGTTCCAGTCAGAGACCCCACGCAGACAGCGGCAGGTCCTCATCAGACAGGCCCCCTCATGAGTTCCCCCACCAGCAGCGAGCTGCTCTGCTTATCAAAGTGCCACAGAGCTATAGAAGATCACTGAAGCAACACTCAGCACACACACACCTCAAATCCTTAAATAAGGCTGATTATCTCGGACTTCACCCATCAGCGGTTCTTCTGTACCATCCTTCACCCCCAGCTCCCAGAGACACACCCACACAAATGTCTTTCTCTCTCTGTTAGAGCTTTCACTTCTCACTTTTTAATTGTAGTTTTGGTCTTTTGGGTTTTAAGTCAAATTGGAATGTGAATGGCAAGAACAGAAAGTGAAATTGACTGATTGCAATTCAAAACAATTCAACAGGTAATAGCATCCTGGGAAATAGGAACTGTTCTTCCATACTAATCCACTGTGTTCCTGTTGTTCCTAAACATCTCATGTTTCTGGTCACAAACACATCCAAACCGGCCATTAGTTTGAGAACAGAAAAACTTCAATAATATTTGGGAAAGAAGTCTTTTATGCACAACAAGGCTGTATTTATTTGAACATAAATACTGTAGAAACAGGTAAAACTGTGAAACATTATTACAAGTTAATCTAACTCTTTTCTATTTTAATATATTTTAAAATGCAATTCTTTTCCTGTGATTCCTCCAGCCTTCAGTGTCACATGATCCTCCAGAAATCATTCTAATATGCTGATTTGGTGAAACACTTATTATTATTATCAATGTTGAAAACAGCAACCCATTACTGCTCAATGTTTTTTTGAAAAGCATGATACAGGACAATAAAAGAACAAGGTTTCATTGAAATAGAAATCTTTTGTAACATTACAAATGCCTTTCCTGTCACTTTTGTTCAATTTAAAGCGTCCTTGCTCCTTTCAAAAAAGAAAAAAATGTCAAACTTTTGAATGGTAGAGTAAACAGAATAAATATCTGGTCTAGTTCTTGTACACCACTTTTATGAGGTCGTCTACAATAAAGTGTCAGTACAGAGAGTATCAGAAACCCAAACAAGACATCCTCCTGTCACTGACCCTCCCAGCATCTATTTTGTAGTGTCATTAGCACTAGTGTTGTTTCCCCTCCTGTAATTGCAGGTCTAGTTATTTTCCTGCAGTCTCTCAGCCATCTGAAGAGTGCCGTTTTACAAGCTCACCCCCCTTCTTGTGTCCTCTAGTGATCAAAGCCTCCCTTTCACAGATACATTTCCCCATCAGACAATACCTTCTCACAAGCTACTGTCAGCTCATCTTCTTTTCTTTAATTTCATCTTTTAAAGTTTTTTTATCTCTTTCTTTTTAATCCTCATTCCCCTGCCTCTCTCTCTTCTCCTCCTTTGTGTGTGCTGTCAAGCATGACAGGTTGTAGCTGGGAGGGACGAGTGCGAAGAGAAAGGTAGAAGCAAATTTACAACAGGACGCCACCTGGCCTTGCCTCAGTAGGGCTGTCAATCACAAGCAATGCACGCATATAGTTTTGCACACATATGCTAAGAAAATCTGGTGTACTGCTACAGCGGCTTTGGCGATCAACAAATAGACCTAAGCTGCGTATCTGATCTCTCTTTGTCATTGCATAACGTGTATTGTGTTCTTCAGGATCACCATGGTGATAGTCAAAGGCGAAACCTAAGTGTCAGTGTTTGTGCTGTGAGCGGTGACAGTAAGCACGGTAACTCAAAGTGACGAATGGCTGCCACGGCACATTGATGGGCTCGGGATGATAGACAGTCACTGACACAAGCACTCAGGACATGCCTGCTGACATCATGCTGTCGCCCGGGGGGGAATGGTGGGCCTCTGTGAAACTTGAGGACCTCTATCGACCACAACGGCAAAGACACATGCACACGAGACTCGATCCGGCAGCTCAAACAGATGAATTTAAGACTGGGGAGAAATGAGAGGAAAGAAAAAGAAGAGTGTATCATTTCAGTTTGTGGAGAAGAGGGAACGATGAATAAAAGGCTGAGAGAATAGAGGAGTCTTGTGCCCTAAGGGTAAGGATTGGACAGGGGGAACGTTAACTTTCTTTACTTCATCCTCTATGTCTTTTGTTCTCTCCTGCTCACATCTGAAGGCTGACACCCTGGAAAGAAAAAGACAGCGAGAGAGAAAACGTGATATTTATTCTTTCACTCAGGTTTGATTCTATTTTGCCATCTTCCATTTCACAAATTTTCAGCTCGTTTCCGACACTTTGTTAATTGTGGCTTTTATCTCACAATTCGTACTTTTTTTGCAATTGTGTGATATAAACTTGTTAAAAAGTTATAATTCTGATAAATAAACTCGGAATTCTGATAAATAAACTCGGAATTGTGTGATGAAATCTCAATTCTGAGTTTATATCTCGCAATTCTGACTTTTTTTCCTCACAATACTGACATATCAGTTTCCCCCCACCCTCAAAACTTGACTTTAACTCGCAATTGTGAGTTTATATCATAGAATTGTGAGATAAAAAGTCACAATAATCTTTTTAAATTTTGTATTCAGTGGTGGAAACGGGCTTCCGTAGATTTGTATCATAAACCCCTTCGAACCCTGCGACATCACATGATTGATTTAAACCAATAAAAATGTATGTTTTCATAATATGAGCAATGCCTGGTCACTGATTGGTCTCTGATCAACCAATCACAATGAAGATATGACTCCTAACTTAATCTGATTGAGCTACAGGCATCACAAATAGATAACGGAGTTATAAAGTTCCACTCTCAGGATAAAAAGACTGATATGGTCTCAGAATTGCAAGTATCTATCTCACAAGCAGAGGCGTCATGTCCATTTAAACTACATTTAAACGTGCCCCCTCAGATTTTTGAGCCAAGTGGATTTTTAATGCAGCTTCCAAACGACAAAAAATAGCCAAATATTATTTGATACAATCACACCGGCGTGATTATTGTTCAGTGTGGCACAGCATCAGCTGCTAAATTCTAATCGGAGTTCGCCTGGCTGGCGCTGAGCCAGAGACAGAAGCGTTTGTACAGCGCTGCATTATAACCAATCACGCACGATTCTGTTGACCTTATAACATTGTCCAATCAGAGGCGTTCAGATTAGTCACCGCTGAAACACGTGTTTGTTTAGGTCGCTCGCTGACTGAATTCTCTGGAGAATTCTCTTATCAGAAACAACAAAGTGCAGAAGTGTGTACGATATAAGTAAGAGGTTCATTTCACAGTGCAAACAGCTTATAATGGGAGTTTTTGAGACTGAGGGCTTGATAATGAAATTACAATGTTCTTTGATAATGTAAGTTTGCTTTGCTGTGTTCTGTACAATGAAAGTAATATAATTAGTAACTTACAACGTTTTATTAAATTCATGTTAAATACAAAATCAGTCATAAAATATTTTAAGGCATGACACCCATATGTGGTACTTAATTAAAAAGTCATATTTTATGCGTTTTAATGAGTAATTCTACAGAAATGTCCACTTTTGGTATGGCAAGATATCTTAAAATATATTTATTTTTCTAACATTTAAACTTAGACCACATTATTATATTACCTTTTGACTTTATGTATATACATAAATGGCAGCTCTTTGTGCATTTATTTACCCATAAGGAAGGTGACACCAGTGACAGTTACAGAAAAACTATTTTCATGAAAAATGCATTTTACAAAATGCTTTTGCAAGGTATCTCAAACCACATGTTGTCAATCATGGTATACTCACTAAATTAAGTAGTTTAATCTAGTTTCTTACAATTCCCTAACAATAAAGCAAATTTTAACTAAAAGCAAAGTTCAACTAGCTTTATATGAAATCGTGAGATAAATAAGAACATTTCAGAGCGATAACTGAAAAGAGACAGTGGATCATGGGCCTTTCTTCATAGATGTTCAGGAAATAGGAAGAAGGAAGTCAGTGATTTTTAAATTGTTAAACAGTAAAACCAGTGACAATTCCAAGGGACCACTTCTTTCTTATTATATAATATTTATTCACCATTTAGTTTTTTTATGTAATTTACATCACATATTTGAAAGTTATGTATACATTATTGTATTTTAAAGGGTAGAAAACGTTTTGGACCTCAAAATAAAGCACTTTTTCTCTGTACATGGATGTGGGGATGAGCAGTTTTGTGGTGCTTGGAATTCTATATTATTTATTAAAAAACACACATTGCTACATTGATGGCTCAAGAAGGTGTAATGGTTCAAATAACAGATGTTTCATTTTAAAATCGTAACCCTAACGTGTTTTTCAAGTGTACTATTTCCGTAAAGGCTAGGGACAAAGAAAGGACATTTCCATAGAATGACCCTAATAGAACATTGGGCTAATTCGCCCATTATAGATTAACTAACATGATATATAAAGGTGCAAAATGCATTTACATACATTTAATTACTGGGAATATTTCAAATAGTCTCAAAAAGGACAAAAATAAGTAAAACATAAGCCTACTGCTGTGTCAACTCCCAAATATATTTATAATATAAAATATAAGAATATAAATATGTACATGTAAATATTTTCTAAATAAATACTGTATGTGTGTATGTATATATACACAATAAATATTCAAAGTACACATACATATATTATGTAAACAAAAACATTTATTTTGGATGCGATTAATCATTTGACACCACTAGTTTTTTATCTTGTAGAAGTTGAGAATGTTTATGCACATTTTTTTTTTTAATAATCAAATCTAATTAAACGTGAAATATTTGACTCATTAAAAATCAACTAACTTTATAAATATAATAAATATAAAAAAAATTGTTTGTTACATGCTAATCATGGGAAAAGCTGTGCTATCACTCAAAAGTGAAGCCCAAGGTGAACCACAGTTCCTGCAACATTCAGTGCCGGCATGAGTTTCCTTTTTTCCTGATAATATCGATCGTCTGGAGTCCAGATGAGCTGAAGTACGGTCACTTTTGGATGTTATGATTTATTTTCAAAGTCCTTTGACACATATATTCCATTTTGTACCTCGCACTCTCCTGACCCCATTCGCATAAACTGGAGAAAAACTTACACTGACTCATGCCATAGCTCACAGTAATCTAGCACGTCAACGTCAGCTCTCCGTCACACGCAAACACATGCACACCGCAGACACGTGACCCCACAAACAGCACATACCTCACCTCCCTGCAGTGCCAGCTCCTGCTCTTTAGAGACACAGCTGTCCGCTATAAACCCACACCTTCTCTTCAAAGGTCTGGAGTGTTGGGATTCACAGCTTTATAAATGTGTGTGCTGACTTTGATGAGCAAAGGCGTCCCATTTAGCAGCTTCCTTTAAAACTCCCATAGACGGCCGCCCACTGTGTCAGGATGAGGATATTAGCCTGTCAATGAGGTGTAAACTTTGTCACAATGCTACAGTTGGCTTCAAGAGAACATTAAAGGGGAGAATGGTGTTACTCAAGGTTGCTTCATACATAACATCCCACCTCTGTGAAGAAACGGATATGAAGCTGTTATGGCTCTGTAAAATTCTATACCACCTAGTAAGCTGCGGTCATCGTATTTGGCTTTGAGTCAGCACTCACGAGAAGGTTTCTTTTATTGCACGAATGCGGAGTGTCATTCATTTCCAGGTTTTTTGTAAAAACCTCTATGCCATCAAAATATCATGAGCCCCATATGAATGGCATATTTCCAGTGAATGCATATAATCCGATCCACATTATGGAGAGCGTAGAGGTTTCCAAGTTGCACCGCTTTGACAAGAAACACACGGTGAGGTTTTATTCACTGGAAAAGTTTCCACTGGCAGTTGCTGTGCATGGATATGATCTGTCCTTCCTCACAGACATTATCTTGTCTTCCACAGGCTCCTCCTATCATCCATTCTGATCTAAAGCATTCAGTCAAAGACTGAGAGAACTTCTCCAGACAGACATAACTTAAATCCCACTAAATCCACACATGCAGCAAATTACCCGTCCTGACAGCTGCAGTCAATCCAGGATATTTACTTTCTTACTTCTAAGCACAGAGTACACAATGACAAAGTGTCTGAGAGGATAAAAAAACGAAACTCCAAAAAAATGCTCCTTCCATCAACCCTCCACCTCTCAATCACCCCAATCCCTCTCTTCTCTCTGTCACTCTTTTCTCTGTCAAATCAATGCCACCAAATCTGTTTTGCTGGCACATCACAGAGCGCACAGTTTATAATCCCTGGCAGTTTAATGGCAACCCCTTTTTTCATTTAGTCTTCCCACATGTGAGCCGTGTTTGTAGATATA
Source organism: Gymnocypris eckloni scoliostomus (assembly GCA_027564155.1). NCBI lineage: Eukaryota > Metazoa > Chordata > Actinopteri > Cypriniformes > Cyprinidae > Gymnocypris > Gymnocypris eckloni. The sequence continues at coordinate 23,423,154 of CM050414.1, forward strand.
ATCTGCCTGCAGACTGAGATCAACACATATCAGAACGCTGCCACACACATACACACTCATCGCAGAGATGAGAGATGTCAAAATAATGCCCCCATATAGGCCCCGTCACCGAAGTGAGATCATTTTAACATGCCACCCAAAAATGCTCATCGTATTTTATATATAAAACAAAACATCCTACCACAGAGGGTGAGCCATGTGTAAGGACAAAAATATATTTTATTCAAGTAAGATATTTGCTTTTTAGATAGCAGTCATATATCTAAGATGGATCCGAAAAGATTTATGATGGCATTACATCTAGATGGGACATCAACTGATCATAGTGACACAATGCTAAAAGATCTAACAGACAGCATTCCTGTTGTAGCTCACACAACAGATTTCGATTAAAGGGATAGTTCACACAGAAATCTAATTCGTCGCCATTTTCTCATTCTCATATCATTCCAAACCAGTTGCTGCTTGCTTTCATCTGTTAAACACAAAAGAAGATATTTTTAAGATACCTCTCCTTCTCTCTGTTTGTTTGTTTATTGTTGTTGTTGTAAGACAATGGTGTCCAATGTTGTTAAGGACCCCACTGATTTTCACTGTATGAATAATCTGTTGTTAGTGTTAACTAAAACTGAAACTATTATTAAAAAAGCAGAAATAACTATTATGCAAAATTATACTTACAAAAAAAATAGTGTCTTGACAACTAACAAAAAAAAGTTACGTACTAAAACAAACTAAAATAAAAATGCAATACATTTTTTTTAATTGTTAATACTTCTCTTCAGTAGAAGAAATAGAGTTTACAGACTTCATTTTCATTTTTGTGTGAACTATCCCAAGCTTTCCTGTTTCCACCAAGTGAGCCCTGGCCTACAAAACAACAAACATGCATGATAGTGAAATCAATCATATTCCGTCGTGATTTAAATCAGGTTAAAATATTTTTTCCCTTGAATTGAAGAAGAATGGGGGTGTAGGTGTAGGTGAAAATATGGATAGAGACTTCAAAAAAAGAACGAAAAAAGCTAAAGTTAACAAAGAGAAAAGGATTAAGAGCATCCTCTGTGGAGAAAAGAAAAGAGGGAATTGGTGGAGGAGTGGAACAGAGGAATGAAGGGGAGATAAGGAGGAGGATAGGCCGTCTTCACTCTACCCCGTGGGAAGAGATTTGGGTGGAGAACCTCCCTCGTATCCACACACGGGGAAGGCGAATGTGCGTTTTCCCCCCCCCGCCGCATGTGTGCAAGCGCATGTGTGCGTTTTATATCTACAGAGAAATGTGATTTATATTTTGGAACTTTGATCTCCTAAAAGGCTTTGAGATTTACACAACAATAATTCTTCTTGGCCAGCGCTGAGATAAATGATGTGCCGATGGCAGAAGTCCAGAGCAGATTTTAATAGACTGTAGGGAGAGGGGCTGGAAACACAAGACATTCACCCTGCATGTATCTGACAGACTCTCGCAGACGACGGCGCACACTGGAAAGAGTCAGAGGTTAAAACCGTGTATAAATATCATAGGTAATAAAAAGCAAGGGCAGGGAGACTGCTGAATAACATTACAAGCATCCTATCTTTCTCATCACTGTTTAATACGAGCCAGTTAAGACCCGCATGTTTAACAAATGTTAATGGACACAAATGACAGCTTTAGCTCGGTTTGTGGAAGGAAGAGGGTCATATATTGTAAACCTCAAGTTTTTTAAGCATACAAAGCTCAAACGCCTTTTAAAAGTTCTAAAATAAAGACAGGAAGGGAAGCTATTGAGGTGAACGGAACAAAATGGCTACCAGCATCTGGTTAAAACATTTCAACCGGCATTCCTGACAGTAGAGTACAGCGCTAACAACACCAAGATCATGGGTTTCATTCCTTGGGAATGCATACACTTGATAAAATGCATATCTTAAACACAATGCAAGTAGGGTATCGTTTAATGTTTTTCAATTCCAATTCCGATTCTGCTTTTTGGCTCAGTCAAATATATAGATATAAAACATGTTTATTCTGTGTCTCTTTTCACAAAACATTAAATTGCTTCTGAATACCATGAGCAAAAATCAGCCGGCTACATAAAAACTGGACTCGATTAAGAGCTGTCTGTGTGCAAAATAGAGCTATACGATTCTGGATAAATGTAGACTTTTTTTAAATGGATGTTGTGGTTCTCTCACAATTTTGAAGAAAAAACATTAGACAACTAAACTCACTCAAGATTTACTTGTTTTATTACAAGGTGAATCAGTGTTTTTGAATGAACCTCTTGAATGAATGAATGAATCCAAGACAAATACATTTTTAACAGCCCCTTTTCACCACCTAAAAAAATGCACACACAGGAATTGATAGGCAGAATTGATTTTTCATTTTACAACAAGTATCCGATTCTGGAATTGAAAAGCAGATATCTGTCTGAATTTCTAAATTTATTTTGATCATTAATGATATACTCTCTATGAATGCATACAACATCCATATTTTGGCTATGTTTTGACCAATAATATAACAACAAAAATAATAAAAACTATTTTTTCACTTGAAAAGCCTAACTCATTTCATAGTTCTCCACCATTTTTTTTCATGACCTTCTGTTGCCCTTATAGGAAGTGTTACTGCTTGCACATTTTATTATTGCTCTTTACTATATAAATAAAAATATGTAATAAAGTTCCAAAATGATCCATAATTTGCCCACTATCATGTCATTTAAACATGTATTACTTTTTTATTTGGAACACAAAACAATCCTGCATATCAGTAAAATCAATAAAAACAATTACAGAAAGTCAGACAGGTTTGGAATGACATCAGGTAAATGATACCAGATTACCATTTTTGAGTGAACTATCTCTTTAAGGATTTAAATATGAACACAAAGGCATGTAGGGTAAAGTCACAAGCATTTAATTTAGACACATACTAGTCTCCAAGTCTTCAGACAGGCGAGTGTGAAGACAGACAGAAAAAGAGAGAGAAAAGGCGGGGGGAGACATAAACGAAGACAGAGAGAGCACCAGCGCCAGTCTTTTGTCGTTTCATGTGTAATTTGTGCTCTCCTTCACCTTTCGCTGAGGGACTGTTTCTGTCAGGAGAGGAATGCTCCCCAGCAGCTCCGAGAATGGATGACTGACAGGCAGCTCTGGGTTTGGTTTCAATAACACCGAGCACAAACACTGTAAATTTACAGCTACGGATGACTCTCTGAAAAGATCACCCAAATCTCAGCAGTCATAACTCATTCTCTCTCTCTTTCCCCACCTCTCACTCTCTCTGTGTAGCAGCTGGTTGTACTCAGTATTGGGCCTGACACGACACTTTGAAATAGCAATCAATGCCTTTATACTGCAGGGAGGACTCGTAAAAGTGTCACGGCTGGAATATACGGCACCGTATTTCATCGCTTTTCTCTATTTTTAAACGCTGAGTTATGGTGGTGGAAATGTGTACCTATTAAAGGTGATATGATGTATTCTCTGCCTTGTTCTGAGGCTCATTCATCAAGTGGGAACCGAAAAGAAAACTGCACCCACTTCTTCACCCTCTTCCCTCCCCTCTTCCTCTCCTCCAGCTTCCCGGTTCTAGCGGCCTGTCGAGGGTAATTTATAGCACGCAGGCAGTGTAACCTTCTGGCAGCCTTTATGGAAGAAGCTTGTGCGCTCTCTCTCTTGACGAGTAATAACCTTTTATAAGGCTCAAACTTGGCCAGGTCATTGGGCACGGGAGACAAATCCAGTCAGGACCAGAAAAGTAGAATGTGAATAAACTCGAGTTTGCTCTCTACAGAGAAACAAAATCAAACGAATCATGGAAAACCAGGGGAATTGTGTCTAAACGAAATGTGCAACGACGATTTTAGCACAACAATCACCTGATGCGCTTTACTATACTCTAAAATATGCCAGGGTTGAAAAAAAATATTATTATTAAGCTCAGATTAGCTTTATTTGTCACATACACAATTATACAAAGTATATACAGCAGTGAAATGTGTTCTCTGCATTTAACCCATCCAAGTGCACACACACCTGGAGCAGTAGGCAGCTGACACAGCGGCGCCCGGGGAGCAGTGCCTTGCTCAAGGGTCTCACCTTAGTCGTGGACAATTCCTGCCGGAACCGAGATTCGAACCCATGCACGAACCCAAATTTATGCATTTAGCATATCCAAAGGTTAAATACAACCCAGCTCTGGGTAAGATATGGACAAACCCAGCTATTGTGTTGTTTTGACCCAGTGATTGGGATAACTCCCAGAAGGTTGGGTTAAACATTTCACCCAGCAACTGGGTTGTTTTGACCATATTTCACTCAGCAATGGGTTGTATTTAACCCAGCATTTTATGTGGGATTTAGCATCGCACAAAAAGACGAGAGTAAAAGAAGGAAAGAGTTTTAGCGATACTGTAAGAGTAGCTTTTGCTAGCTTACCCTTAAACAGCATCTTAAATGAGTATGCACAAATGACTATCATGATCTTGTACAGTTCAGCAGGTCACTTCTTCTTCTGCTATATTTCCCATCATTTATTAGAGCATTTTATTTAGGAACTGGATAGAAAATGGCAGAGCAATTTTATAACAAATGTAAATTAAGTTTATTTTATTTTTAAATTTAAAACCAGTATACAGTTGGAATGTAAAAATTATAATAAGTATTACAGCTTAGAGGACATATTAAAACAATCATTATATTCTGTTTCTCTAGTGAGCTTGCATTTAAGTTAGACCAAATGTTTTGAGATCCGTTTCCTTATCCTGTTTGTCTTATGCGTTCCTCGGTTATGACCTCGTCTTGACAGGCGAACAGTGCGAGATTAATGAGGTGGGAGGAGCAGTATAATAAACGTTTGTTTGAAGTGACAAGGCTGATAGGTGTTGATTTACTTACACGCTGATAGGCTTTTAATTGAGCGCCTCCATCTCTCATCACATCAAAGTCACTGTGACCGACAGGGCGCTCCTCCATACCGCGGGCCGTGAGGCCTGACAGCTGACACTCTGCCAGAGCTTTTCCACACGCCTTTAAATCTCACGCCATAAAATCATTCTAATCCTGCATTATTAAATATAATACAGCAGTACAAACAAGAATACAGATCATGGTACGACGTGACTAAAAAACAGAAACAGTGTTCTATCTGGTGCTAACATGTGTTAATAGAATATATATATATATTTTTTACTATTTAAATAATATTACAATTTATAAAGCTTTCAAAATTGTTACAAAACGCAAATGACAAAAAAAATCATATATTAATATATTTTAATTGAGTAGTGATAAAAAATGCATTATTAAATGGTGAATGATGTGATCTCCGGTATTTTATTCAAACAGCTATTAGTAAATGGTGGAAAAAAGAATGCCTTCTGAAGAAAATTCGCCATAATGTACTTGTCAGTATATGAATATATGATGTAATCTTATTTTCAGGATTGATGGAGGACTCCAGGGAGGAGATGAAGGAAAACATCTGTGTTTTTACTGCAGTTTTTACAAGCCGCCAAGAACCGGGCTGTTGAGTTGTTATTGTTCAGGCAGCAAGTTTACATCTTTTCATTATGTGCGACACAATGACATAACCTGCTTAGAAATCACCTGGCAAGTGCTTGAGTCTTGTCAGTCAACTGTGAGCTGACTGACAAGACTAACACAGGCTAGGTCAGTATCATCTTTTACTTTGACGTCTGTTATGTGTGAAAAAGTTAATTATTTATTTGCGCGCCAGTGAATATGACTCAGAAATGAAATGTGGGAATGAGCGTGGAACTTGTGAACTCTAAAAAGTGAATCAGACTTGCCTGAGGAATAGAGAGATTTCATTTGCCCCATGCATTACTAAAATGGAACGTGTCATGAGCCTCATGAATGGAGCTCCACACTAGTGCTTTCTGGGCCAGCAACAGATTAAAAAAACACCTTTTGATGTCTGCTTAGATTTCACACAACAATATAGAGCAATCTGATTTGTGGCTCTGCTGTCTGTAGCCCGGTAGTTATCCCACCCCTCCTGATAACTTCACCATGTGGAGGACAATGGGGCCTTTTGTTTGAGCGAGAAGGGTGCATTTAAGTTCATTGTGTGTGCGTGTGTGTGTGTGTGTGTGTGTGTGTGTGTGTGTGTGTGTTTTGGAGCACATGACATGTTTGAAAGCTAAATAAAGATCTGTCATTAACTGTAGGGCATGTACATAATCACTCGGAGATAATCAGTGAGACAGGAAGATGAGTAGATCTGCCAGGCCCTTGATCACAGTGGCGACAAGAGAGACAAGCCATTAAGCCTGTGAGAGCGCTCAACATCACCGATATCATGAAAAAAATGGAAATAAGCTTTTACTGGGTATATAAATATTACTCAAGTCTAACTCGTCCATCTTATTGTACGATATTCCATTCCGTCACATGTGCATGTGGTTTCACACAAATATTTATCCTGTCATCACACCATCACTCATGTCTTTGGATCAGAGACTCAAGATGTTCAAGTCTGATTACACCAAAACACAGAGATGATTCATTAAATCAACCTGAGAAGCTCCCATTCTCCGAGGATTCTGGGAAGAGCCTTTTGTGCCATTTGTTCCCACTGCGTGCATGTTGTGTGTGCTATTAATGCAGAACTAAATAAATCTTCATTCTCTGCTCTTTTTTTGGCTCCGTTTCGTGATACGTTCCTCGTTTGATAAGCTCTCTCTAGCATCTCTTCCACACGCACAAATATAACTCTTAGAAATACTCCACCAAGTTTCACGGTGGAACAGTGCACTTTTAAATATCTGATTCTACAATCTCACAATCACTCCGAAGGACTATGAGGTTTGTGAAAGCAGCGAGAGAAAGAGAGTGCTACGTTTTACAGATCTCCAGGGTTGGTCTCGCATGTCAGCTACACTCCATAAAGCTGTCCTGTCCCTCTTTTTTCACTGGATTATTATTATTTCTGGAGAACAGAGCAGACTCCCTGCCTCTGGGCTCCCTTTTCATACCACTCACCTCATAAATCAGTCACAGGTAATTAAATGCATGTGATTTGCATCCTTTTTGTTTGTTTGGTTTTGCCGTCTCTCAGTCTGTACCAAAGAGCGACAAACTGTTCTGTGCCAGTCAAGTATAAAAATATAACACCAGTTTTTTTTAGCAGACAAAATAAGGTATTTTAGTTTTAATACAATTATTTATTATTTTTATTTTGTACTTTAATATTTTCTTTTTCCCGTGTTCGTCTCCATGTTACATATCCTTTGCTGTTTCGCATTAACATGAATGATGGCCTGCACTTCAGTAATCTGTTCTGTGAGTTCTCACAAGAAACAGTGAGGGATATGAGTGGGCTATGATCAAGCAGGATGTCTAGCCTCTGCTTATAGCCCTTTGTTTAGCCAAAGTCATGGTAATGCCCCGTGCTTTGATACAGTCATGTATAGGCGAACGCCTTCGGGCTTAACAGGGATTGGTCAGACAAGCCTCTTAAAGAGGAGGCCTGCCCCTTAAAATCCACAACAGGAAATGACCATCCGTCATTTATACGTCAAAACAGCTGTTAGCAGCCCACTTCAAGGCCAGACTTGAAAGGAGCTGTTCCCCGTTGTTCCAGCCCGCCCTAATTTCTTTCTCTTTTTTATTTTCCCTTCCACCTCCTCTAGGGTGCCTTTAAACTCCCTCCATTCCTCCCACACCTTTGCCCCCTGCCAAACTCACTTATCCTGAAAATGTTTTTGTATGGCAATCCATCTTAATTCTAAACCATTGGAATTCTAAGATTTGAGGTTTTAGGTTTTTTTCCGCATTTTCAAGAAGGCAGCGATCCTTCGTTTTCTTTGCAGTCCTAAGAATACAACAATGGTTACACCCTGGGACTCTGGATTTCTGACTAGAAACATCATTTCTAGACAAACAGAAACATTCCAGACATCTCAACCAAACTTTACAAAGTGGCAACAGGGATGGATCGACTGTAAAAGCAGGGGGAAAAAAAATGTCTACCCGCATTAATATGCTCGTTGACAGGTTAGACCACACCTGTCATAACCTGAAGTATTTGTTTGTGTGGGGCAAAGACAACTGATCTGTTCAAAGGAATGATCGCATCATATCACTTAACCCTGAGCGCATCTGAATTTGAATGTTCCTGTAGTTTTTCAGATTTGCTCAGACATTACAGGCTCCTGTATAGGTGGCAAGTGATGGATGACAATAATAATGACAAAGCAAACAGCAGGGCTGTTGACAGAAGGAGAGGTGACTTCATACAACCATCACTGCTATCTTTCAACACACACGTGCAGAACGTTAAAGGGCTTTAGACGCCGCAGGTAAAGAGATCTTTACGTTGAGGTCTTTACGTTGATCCGTTGACTCGACAATGTGTAGTTCCTGAATAAATAAGACAACGCAGGTTTAAAACCTAACAAACACTATATTTTGAGATGGATCTTTGTGTTGTGAGACAGAGTGACAGTTGAATTAACTTAACAGCTTAGATTTGCAAGACAGAAATAACTTATGTATGATTGAGAGCGGTTTAATACTTTGCCACTCCAGTCCACTTTGATCGTCTGTAGGTCCTTGTGAAAGTGTGGGAGGCTGTTTGTGTGTGTGCTCTGTGGAATCTAAAATGACAGGTTGCTGACAAGCTTAAAACTCTTTCTGCCTCTGAAATGCAGTGTCCCGAGGCTTTCATTCCTCCCTGCACACCATTATTAAATGAATATTCACCTCTGCCACCCAGATACGCGAGACAAAGCCCTGCAAACACATGTTTGCCTGTGGCTCCTCCTCTCCCTAGGTCAACAGTTCATGCATTCTGTCTTTTTGTCATTTTTATTACACTAAGGCAGGCAACATCACTTTTCAAGAAGCTTCCCAGGTGCTCTTTGTTTTTAACCCCGAGAACAGCTCATCTCTCGGACTCATCTGGCATGTATTGCCATTCAGAGAAACATAAATATTCTCTCCTGTTCATATGTTTACAGCACTGTGCAAATGGGGGCAACTTTTATACTGTCAGTTTGTAATATATGGCTCATTCTAAGGACAATGCATTATCAATACATGACAGCGAAATCAAATTAAATAAATTCACACACACATATGCAAGCTACCATATTATATTTGATTGCATACAGAAGTCACAAACAATTTAGTCTATAAATGCAAGATTGCTTCACAAAAACGCTTGACAAAATAATGTAATACAACTCGGTCCAATGTCTGAGGTTTAATAATACTGGTATAAGCACTTACAAGCAATCAAAGCCATTAAATATACTGAACTTCAAAGTTACTTAGACACGAATTAGCACAGTCTCCCTGTAATAGCCTCTGTCAGGCTTCATTTTTCAATGATTAAGCCACTTCATTGCATAATTACGTTAGCTAAATTACTTCAATGGCAAAGTAACATGGGATAATGTAATAAAGTTATTAACATTCCAGAACTGGAGGCGCACACACAGGCATGTGCTGTTATTATGTATGAATGTATTGCTCAATATCATTTGACTTGTTTGACCTAAAAAATACACTGCTACCACATTCTCAGCTTTTAACACAGCGCTCTATTATTACAGTTAAGCTATACGGTAAAACTAGCATTGGCAGCATTAAATTTGAATTTTGTGTATAAGTGTGAAATACTCTATATTACTCTAGATACCCTAGACTATATTATTAATATTAACGTTTGGACCTTATGCAAAGACAAATGATAAAGTAGTATGAATGTCATTTTGAACGACATGTATAAATACATCTGAATTAGTTTACTTATTAATAATATAGCAATGTTTGAAAAACTGTCAACTTAGTGATGAATCTATAATATCTTTGTTCACAAGGTGTTTCAATATTTATTCTTTAAAACTAGAATGCATTACTCAAATTTTAAATGACTAATCCAATTGTGACTATTCCAATACTTACTAATGTAAATTCAAGCTTAGTAGTATTCTACATATTTACTTAAAATACTTATACTTAAATTAAATTCAAAATTATACTTTCGTATCTCTGTTTAAATCTAAGCTTAAATCTGATCTGATGGCGTTTAACATCATATTAATTTTACTGTGTGTATTTTACTTTGCTAATTTTAATTCTCTATTTGATGTATTGTTTTCTAATGTTGGGTACAGCACTTTGGTCAACATGTAGGTTGCTTTTAAATGTGCTTTATAACTAACTAACTAACTAACTAACTAATAAATGAGCCAACATCACCACAGATTCAAAGAATTCAATGGCAAAAAATGGCCTTTACATTAACAGAACAGAATAAGAAAGATACTTGAAGTGACTAGTAAGCTATCACGGAATTCATTACTACTGTAAAGTCTACTCTAATTACTGTAATAAATAGTAAAAACAAAATAAGCTACTCTTAATTCAAGTCATACTAAATTACTGGTGATTAAAAATTAACTATAAAAATAACCACTACTAACAAAACTAGATGCGTATTAAAATAAATGGTAAAACTGCATGTCAGAGTCTTTGCATGCTTTAACACAACGAGCAAGCCCTTGTCCAGCGGGTCCGGAGCGGTTCCGGAGGAGGAGGAGTCTCCGCCTCTGTTGTGCCTACCCACTTATTACTAATGCAGATGCAGGCGATTGGACGGCGGCGGATCGCTTTGAAGCTCGCCCTCAGATCTTCACGAGCAGAGTGTGTATGCGTACGGAGGCTGAGGAGCACACACCGGAGCGCGCACGGACCAACCCAATGCCATTATTTGACAACGTTTCCCAATAGTTCTGTTGCGTAGTTTCTTTCTTTTTATTTTACGACAAGTATACAAGACTTTTCTTATTTCTCTTACAAGTCGTGGTTTGCGCGTAAAGGACTCGCGATCGCTTTGAGGTTCAAGGCAACACCGATTCGGTGACGGAACGATGTGGAGACGGAGTGTACGTTCTTCATAGAGACTATAACAGCTCTCTTTCTCTGGACAACACACAGAGCTGATGTTTCAACGGGATATTTAACTGCCAGTAGAAGAGGATATAATGTCGTTTGGCTCTTTTTTGAAAACACTGGATATCTCTAAATGAAAACTGAAGGACACCCGCCCCGTCGCTGCCCTCGACAGGTCTCTGATCCACCCCGATCCAGATGAGCGAACTGCCTCCTGGATTTGCAGTCAGTTCACGGAACCAGCAGACCCTTAAAAGTCGTTATATTAACAACGATAGTTCGCCCACCTGTTTAAGACCCCAAACCGACTCGATCGCCTCGCTGCTGTATCGTGATCCCGCCCGTCAGGAAAAGAGGCTGCCTATACGGATTCTCAAAATGTTGACCGCTCACACAAGTCACATACTTCACCCAGAATATCTCCAGCCGCTCGGCTCCGCGCCAGTGAGCATCGAGGTACGAGTTACTCCTTTCTAATGCATCTGTTTCTTACTGCATTTTAATAAAAAATAACAATATTTGTGTGCGTTTCTACTAAGTGAAAGGGTGTTAATAGATGTTTCGTGTGCGTTTGTTACGTTTTATATCGTTTCTCGGTATTGAGTTTATATCGGGCGCCTCGAATTAATTTGGAATTCGCCAAGAGATTCTGAATGCGATTCAGCGCCGATTGTAATGTATAGTCCGGATCTAGACGAGGCCGTGCTCTACTATCTGGCAGCATTTTTAGGTTTCACATTTCCTTATCGCTACTAACGTGTTTTTACGGTACTTAAATTTTTTAAAGCCTCTGTTTATCTTACATTTAAATATAGCAATAGATGTGCAATAAGTAGCCTACGCTGTGCAATGTACGACGGTTTATGAAATAAAACACTGCACAGCCTACTTTGTGTGTTTAGGTGCCGCAAAAACTATTTCAAAGCAAGTTAAATAACACCTAATATATTTATAAAGTGACTATACCACGGAAATATCTCAATTTGCATTGTAGGATGATGTTACACAGTTTCAAACTTAATCTAAATATAAACAAAATGGTCGTAATAGTTTGTGAAGAAATAAGGGCAATGTTGCTGTTGTTCAGCTCATTGCCTAGAATTTGTCATTTCTGTCAGTCCATGAGAAGAAAAATAAGAGTTAACAAAAAAAATATTTTTTGTCCCCATAGCTGGATGCTAAAAAGAGTCCCCTAGCATTGCTGGCCCAGACATGCTCACAGATCGGTAAACCAGATCCTCCTCCCTCTAAACTGGGATCCCTCTCCTCCAGCAGCCATGGAGACAAGGACAGTCGCTCTACCAGCTCCAGCCTAAAGCCTGCGGAGCATCAGAACCTAGATGACAAGTCCAGCTTTAAGCCTTACTCTAAAACTGGATCAGAATGCCGGAAGGATGGAGCTGGGATCAACAGCTCAGCAGATAAAGCGGGGTTTAGAGTGCCAAATAGCGGTTCTGCAGCTGTGACGTGCCCCTCTTTACCTCCTCATGCCCCCTCTCCACGGGCCAGCTCTCCTTCACAGCAGACATCAGGACAGTCGCACACACACCGGCAGTCTCAGTCGCCCGTATCGCAGAAACCAACGCATCTACAAACCTCCCACATGGATTCCAAAGCTGCGGGTTCAGACCCAGGGAACGATAGCAGCAGCAGTGGCGATCGCAATGGGAAAAAAGATTCAGAACACAGTAAATCTGGAAGCCTAGACATTGCACAGATCGCCAACTCCAGTCACGCACGTGCAAGTGCGAACTGCAGCAGTGCCAGCTCCTCCAGCAGTCCTCAACCTGACAGCAAGTCTCAGCCCAGCCTGGGTGCAGGCCACATTGCCCCGGTGTCTCCCTTCAAACCGGGCCACTCTGTGTTTCCCCTCCCATCCTCCACCATGGGCTACCACGGCTCCATTATCGGGGCCTATGCTGGCTATCCTTCTCAGTTTGTACCTGGGCTGGATCACGCTAAATCTAGTTTAGTTGGTGCAGGGATGGGTGTTCCAAGAACACATCCAAGCTCCAGTCCTCTCACAGGGGCCTCGCCTCCCTCTTTCATGCAGGGTTTGTGCAGGGATCCGTACTGCCTCACTTACACCAATGCACCCCATCTCGGGGGCAGCAACTGCTCTTCCTGCGTTCATGATCCATCATCTGCCCTAAAAACTGGCTTCCCTCTTATGTATCCCACCCATCACCTCCACTCCCTCCACCCCAGTTCTTTGTCCTCTAGCGCCACCTCGTCTCTGTCCCATCCTCTGTATACTTATGGTTTCATGCTGCCCAATGAAACGGTCCCTCATGCCTGTAACTGGGTCTCAATGGGTGGCCCGTGTGACAAACGCTTTGCCACCTCAGAGGAACTCTTGGCCCATTTGCGTACGCATACGACTCTGCCAGGTGTGGATGGGAAGCTGCTCTCCAGCTACCCTTCATCTGTCTCTTCTGCCACTTCCTGCCACCTCCACCTGCCTCATCCCAGCAGCCCAGGAGCCCTTCCCAGTTCCCTCTCCCTGCGTGGATCACCAGGGCTAGGTTTGGCACGGTATCACCCCTACGGAAAGGGACACTTGCCACTAGCTCCATCCCTTCCTATGCACTCTTTCCCAGCCACAGCGCCATACTACTCTCCCTATGCTCTATATGGCCAGAGACTGGGCTCAGCTTCAGCTCTTGGGTACCAGTGATTAAAAGACTTTGGACAGTGTAAAGATATTGGCATGAGCTCGCTGGAAAGCACAGGAACATGCAAGATTCCCCTAAAAAGAATGAAGCAAAAAACATGGAATAGTTATATTCGCAATGAGGAATAAAATCTCATTTGGTTTGGATGACTGTTGCTTAACTAATGGTCACTCCAAATTTCAATTAGGATATTAGGGAACCCATATTAACTTTTAGGTGGAGAGCGAATGAGAATGCCATATCTCAGTTTATTTTATCTGATACATTTTTTTCAATTTACCAAAAGTGTGTATTTATTTTTCACTTGAGCGCTTGACTTTTTGTTTTCTATGGGACATTTACCACCAAAAATCATTCATTATCATTTTCACACGAGCAGTATTTTCACAGTATGAACATGGTTGCTCCTTTCATTCACTTTGTAATAATTCAATGTTTGCAACAGACTACGACATTGTCTCTCAGACATAAAATCTTTCTTTTAACGTCACTTTCTTTCATGCGTTAGATCTGTGCAACTCTTTCTTTACTGGAGAGCAGATGAGCATGATGATGAGGTCAACAGCTACCTTGTTCCTTATGATTTGGCATTTATTTTGTACTTGTACAGATCAAAGAATAAAAATATGTGATATATTTTCTATTGTAGCTGACTCTGCAAGCTGGGGGTGGAAGTGGAGAGGGGAAAATAAAACTCAAATAAGAGTACTATGTTGTGATGGCAGCGCTATCCATTTAACAAAGTCTTATTTTGTGTAATAAATGATACTTGATTACATTTATAGATGTCCCTCGCTTCTCTTGCATATACGTTTCTTACACTCTTAACACGCATTCTTTCCCAAATGTAATTTTGAGCAAAAGTTAGATAGTTAACAGTCATACTTTGAAGAAGTGTACACACTGATCTCAAAAACATATATATATATATAAAATATAATCTGCTACATATGCAATTATTATAGCTCTAATATATATTTAAACATTTATTGATTTTTTTTTGTTTAAGATGGTACTTTCAAAAAAGGTTCAAGGTTTCTTTATTCGTCACATAATAAATTATACAGGGTATAATCACAAGTGAAATGTAAATCAAATCAGGTCCGCTCAGTGGACAGTGCAAAATAATAAAAATTTAAATTATAGAAAAGTAACACAACACAAGAGCATATATATATATATATATATAGGTAAAAAAAGGAGAAATAAAGAGTAAAATGTGCAATGGAATAAAAGTGCAAAACAAATAAGATGTGCAAAAACAGTATACTGGGACTTAATAAATAGTAATATGAACAAGAGGGATGTGCAACGGAACTGCACTTTCACTTGAGCAACTAATCTTTGACTTTAGCTTTCTACACTACTGACAGTTTTCTTCCCTATTAGTTCAAGCTATTAACACAAAATAAGGTCCTCTGTCTGTTTAGTGTTCTGCTCGTAATGTGAAAGTGCAGTGTTAGTCACTGCTGCTTGTTTGTGCCTCTGCAGCGTTGTGTAAAGAGCTGCCTCAGCACAAGGGAATATTGGGTCTTAAATACAGCTCAATGATAGCCTGGTAATAACCCATGGGAGTCATGCACTCACTCCCAGTGCACTCTGATGGATTGCCTTGCTACACAAAGGGCAAAAGATGACAATGGGAGGCTGTTAATAGAGAAATATTTATCAAATACTTGACATGACCCCCAGGAGTGCAGTCCCCATTGTTTGACCTGAGTGTGTTGTGTCCTGTGGTTCAGAAAGTCTTGCTTAATGCTGTGCTACAAAGAGGGTCAAGATTCAATATTGTTGATGTAATTGCGCGACTATGTCTCAAACAGAAGCGGCCAGTGTGTAAACTCTTCTTCAAAACCATTTTGCTCAAACAGGATGAGTGGAAATGCTCTTAAGAGCTAAGATGAACCACACACACACGTACGCACAGATTCTCAGTTCATTAACACTTCAGACAGGAGAGGACGCAGCACAGGTGTCACTTGACAGGGCCATTAAATGAATAGATCACTCCACCGCCTCTGTTAACTCAGGCTATCCTGCAAGGACATAGCTTACGGTTCCTCTTATGGTAAACCAGGAGGTCAAGACAAGAGGAGGAAGAGCTGAAATAAGAATAAAACTTGTGGTTCTGAGTTCGCAATACCCAAATCTAAATTTTAGCAAGGCACAACACAGGCCTGCTAATAGTATACAGTCTACTCATTACTGTCACAGGGCAGAAAATGTATAATCTGCAGTGGAGAGTATCTTAACTGTAGTATTGCATTTTGTTGACATAAAGAGAAGTACAGATTTAAAAGTAAGGTTAAGTGCCAAGAGTCTATTTTAGAAATGGTCTTGAATGACTTCCTGTGAGACTCAGAGAGGAAGTTATTTAATGGAATTACGGACTATTTGGGCACAGCCCAAGAGAATTAAAAGTTCATAAAATGGATTACGTCTCCCCTAGTGGTGAAGCAATGCAACTCCAATAAACAATATGAAATCGTTGAAGTTAGTCAACAATTTGTGTTTTGTAAAAATGTGCAAATGCATAATATAACATGTTTCGAGCATGTAAACAGCGCTTTGATGAAGAATGGGAAAAAACTGATAAAATATTAGTTAAAGCAAGTAGAGGAAGGTAGGAATTATCGCATTTTATCCGAAGGTGAGGGATTTATCCTGCCATCACCGCGTTCCCACTCGTTCATCACATTCCTGCTCTATCCTTCTCTCCGTTTTTCTCCTCATCAATCTCTCCCTGCCATTTATCTTTCTCTCCCTCGTCTCCCGGGCTCCAGCTGAGTCAATATGCAGTCACTCTGTTTCTGTCGCCTGCTTGTGGAGGGGAGGGGAGTTGGATGGATGTGTAGGTGGGGGTGTGGAGTTAATTTAGTCCCTGACCAGTGTCTTCTCAGCAGGGCTACACCTGTTTGATTGATCTCTTTCTCCCTTTCTCTGCTGTCCCACTGGGCTTAGAATGGGGGTGGGGGGGGTGCGACCCCCCATTCCCAATGTGTCCAGTCAACTAAAGAGAGGAAGACTGAGTGAGAGAGAGAGAGAGCTGCAGCCCATCACAGCAGTGTCCCAGGCAGGCAGCCCGGCAGCCCCAGTGATTAATGACGACAGGGTGTGGAGCAGCTCCTCAATTAGCCGCCAAGTCCACAGCAACTCATGAGGTTGACAGCCCCAACCTGAAAAAGAATGAGAGAGGGAGAGCATTAGATCACCCCTCCCTCCCCGACTCTTTTACTTGGGCTGTCTCTCTCTGTTTAGATCTTGTCTCTTGTCTCTCTTCACCTACACACTCTTTTTCCCCTGGCTTCTCTCTTGTTACTTTCTTGTTGTCTCTTTGATTATGTTAGCCTAATGTAGACTCTCTCTCTCCCTTCGAAAACTTCCATATACATTACACTCTGTTAATTACCGCATGAGTACTCTGATGACTGTTTGCCCCGGTGATACAGACCAGACCGCTCTCTTTCTCACACACACTCCTCAAGCCCATAAAGCAATCAATCACATGACTGCTGCTGCTTAATGACTAAAAAAATCCATTGAGGACTTTCCATGGGACTCTTAATCACATCACAAAATACCACTCCATACCCATCACCTCTACCCAGTGATCTCTTAGCCATCTCTACCCATCACCTCTACCCAGTGATCTCTTAGCCATCTCTACCCATCACCTCTACCCAGTGATCTCTTAGCCATCCCATTTGTCTAGTGAAACTGTGTGCATGTGTGACGACAGCCTGACAATGCAGGCAAACATGTGTGTTGCAATTATGGCTAACCACTAATAATGCATTCCACCGCTACAGCTGGATTCCATTTTCAAACTCGCTGGGGGAGCGCGGCACCGATGTCACGAACGTTGTGCGGAGGGGTTAAGATTGATCTCGAGTCATGCCCGGAGTGACAGGACCTTTTCCTGCTCAGCGTAGGAAAATGTTTCGGTTACCTCATGCTTCCTCTATAATATGATAGAGAGTATATTCAACTGAGGATTTTTTTGTGCTTTTAGTCTATGTGTATTAGTATTGAGACCATATACGCAAAATTTGTTTCAAATGTTGTTGAAATGAGCCACCAAAACAGCATTTATTTTATCAAAAACACAGTAAAAGTCATATTTAATATTCATAAAAGTGTTCTATTTTAAAATATATATTTTATAAATGTATTCCTGTGATGGCAAAGCTCAATTTTAGGTGCCAACATTTTTTTTGTCCAATAAATAATGCTCTCTAGGATGAGAATAGCAAGAATCATAGTTCAAGGTGGAGATGTAAAAATACAAATAAAAAAGATATTCCATGATATGTCCCAGCGGCCCAACTTCCTGTTTTCAAAGAAAATATCAACACAGGAAACCTTGCCTTCATCAAAACATTTCATGGGATCTTTGAAATGTATCTGGCCTCTAATATAACTAGGAACACATACTAGTATCACATACACATATCTATTAAGAATTCAAATTTTCATATTTTGAATGACCTCTATAATAAATGCTGCAGCATGATGTAGTGACATCTGCTGGGGAATGTTTTCAGTTTCATTGTGTAATTCATTTCATGATTGGATATTATGTTTATTCTGTGCTTTGTGTGCACTTCAGTGTCAGTATATATAAATAGTATATATAATCAGCATATAATTCAAACAACTAGCTACATTAATCCAGAATAATGTGCTTGAATAAAATGACTAGTGAACAGCACTATGAGGACATGAGGAATATGGAGAGCTTTGTAATTGTTTATTTTGCCTGATGCCCTCAGCCTCAGGCTTGGCATAACATTGTCCTAATGTTTAAATACTGCTGTCATGTGCCGTCCGGCTTTAAGTGGACTTTATGACATCATTTATAAACTTCCAATGGGCAATGTTAGGTGTGAGCATGACACAACGATGTGTTAAACCCAAAGGTCAACCAATCCATTAAACATGTATTAAGCTGCCTTCTGACACACGCCAGGCAGATGGAAAGAAATCTGGCTCTTTTTCTCCCTTTCACTATATATAGAACTACTACAAAAGGTTAAATATGAGTCCTCACACTCAAAACTGAAGGGCACAGAAAGGTATAGAAATCTGTCAGGTGTTGTTTAATGAAGTATACAAAGATAAAAGTACTCTTGTCAACACCCTGCCATTTCTCTTCATAATGTGACAAGCCTGCACATACCACGCTGCAGCTCTGAAACTTTTACCCAAGGCCTCTAAGTCACAAGATTTTCCTTCCGGGATATTTTATGGACCGTCAATGTGTGTACGTGTGTGTGTGGGGGGGGTTAGCGAGCGTGCACCGCAGAACAGCCAAGTTAATGTTATGAGAAGCGGCAGGGGTTTCTTAAGTAAGAGCAAAAGTTTTCCAGAGCAATGTGATTATTTTTACTGACTCAACGCCCCCTCCCTCATTTTTAGCGGTGATGGTAACCACTTGGTCTCCTTGCCTTCTCTGTCTTGGCGGTAAGCTAACCCAGCTGTTCTCAATGCCATTTTGGGGAGAGGAAAAACCGAAGGCAGGAGAGGGACAGAGAGAGCGCACGAGAGAGAGAGAGAGAGAGAGAGAGAGAGAGAGAGAGAGAGAGAGAGAGAGAGAGAAAAGCTGGCAGGGAAGGGAACAGACCCGATTATCCAAATACAGTCATTAAAGGGGAAATGTGTTTTTCAAACTGTCAAGATGATTAATGAGGGAGAGCAAATCCTCACAAATGCTCTTGTTTAGTCTAACTGGCAGACATGATCCTGGCCACTGATTAATGGCAGTGCTGCTGCGTGAGGCCACCGCGAGGTGAGATGAGTGGGTGGGTTGGTGGGTGGTGACTGGTGGGGGTAGGTGTTAGGTACTGGAAGGACGTGTAGTGGCAGATTGAACGTCACAGGATGTTGCAGAGAGAGGGAGCGAGACAAGAGAAAGCGCTTACTAGTCAACAGCAGTTTTATCTTTGCCACTTTTTAGAGGTTTAATGAGTTTAAACAACAACGCTGCATGGCTTCACCTCACAAATATGCTCATTAGATGTTTTGGGCCAAACTTGCGGCAGTTGAATAAATACCACGCATGTGATTTATGGCATAAATAACCATGGTAATAATTATAGCATACAACAGACTTGCAGTGAAGTAACAGTAATTAGAGTAAGAAGAAAAGCAGATCCTGTCAGCTCTAAAAGGAGCTCGGCATTGTTTTGAAGTAGTCAAATCATATGGAACACCTTAACAGTGTTTGTGGGAGACATTGTGTGAGTGTGTGTGTGTGTGTGTGTGTGTGTGTCACACAGCTGACCTTAGAATTGACTGATTTTCCTCCTAGCAGGAGCTAAAGTGCTGATACCTGACTATTTCACTTTGCTGACCTTAAAGAGTGGCGGTTACAACATGGGCACACACACACACATTGGTTAAGATTTCTGTGGCATAATGACACAGAGCACACATTCATTAGCCAGTGTCTCATTGACAGTATTGGAAACCAATGGGTCTGCAAGCTATTCATCAGGAACGCAGACAAGGCTAACAATTCTTGTATATGGACCACAGAGCTAATGCGCTGTGCTGGGAGGTCTTCTTTAAACTCAATGGTTGCAGTTTTTTCAAACCACATGTTGGGTAGAAAATTAACTTTCCACTAACCTACCAGTGTTATACTTCTTTAGACTATTCCCACATCCGACTGACCACTGCTTTATTACTTGATACATTTCTTAGAATCTTCAGAAAATGTAAAGATATCAGTAGAGAAGGGTACAAATCTGGCTGACATGATATAAGCCAGTAATTATTTTGAATTATTTTGAATAAGCCAGTTATTATTTTCACTGCCTTATGTACACTGCCGTTCAAAAAAAAATGTTAAAAAAATATATATGAATACTTGCATTCAGCAAGGATGTGTTTAATCGACAAAAACGTGGTAGTAAAGGCATACTATTAGAAAATATTTCTATTTTGAATATGCTGTGCTTTTTAACTTTTTATTCAAAGATTCCTGAAAATCAGTAATATTTTATATATATATATATATATATATATATATAAAACTAAGCAGCACAACCGTTTCCAACATTGATAATAAATCCGTAATAAATCATTTGTGAAGGATCATGTGACATTTAAAACTGGAGTAATGGCTGATGAAAATTCAGCTTTGCACACAGGAATAAATTATATTTTAAAGTCCAATAAAAAAAAAGACATTGTAATAATATCTCACAATATTACTGTTTTTTCTCTCTTTTTGATCAAATAAATGCAGCCTTGAGCAAACTTTTGAATGGAAAGTGTACATGAACTTACAACTGGCTGATATGAAAAATGCAACAAAAAATGCATTTGTCAAAATGTTAAAAAAAATTAAACAGTAAAAAGTAAAAATAAATATTTAAATGCTACAAGTGAAATTAGATATAAAACATTACGATGTAGCGTTCGAAGTTACTCATTAGAGAGCACCAATTATTTCAGTATAAATAGCAGCAGGAAACGTAACTTCTAACAGCAGTTGTTTTTAGTTCAGTTTGTAATTATTTTGCTTCAGTTTTTAGGTCTCCTTATGACCTTTTTTTCCTCATATCCACTCCCTGTACATTGATAAAATGGCTAACAGCTGTGAACCTCTCTTAACATGACAGAATGTGAAGCTGTTCATCTCTCATTTCCCTCATGATAATGTTCTGTTCTCGGTTCCCATAAACCCCTCACTGTGCCTCCCTGGAAACACACATGCCACAAACACACACATTGTACCTTTGTATATCTTCACACTAAATAGAGCAATACAGCCGGAAGACATTGAACAGACGGATCTGACCTGTAACACACTCACCCACACACACACACATACTAGACAACATTCATTAATCTGGTTTCTAATACACAGACTAAACAGATTCTATTAGTCAAAACTATAAGCAGATGATGGCAAGAAACACCTAAGCATGATAAATTACCAGCTATCAATATAAATGATGACATGAAAAATTAGAAAAGGGAATGGAGATTAAAAGGCAGTCCCAAACTCTCCAGACAAACATATCCCTCTGCCTCTATATGTTCATGAGAAGATAAAACATGTCAGAGAAGGAGAATGATGACAAGAAGAAGCTCAGAGAGAGAAAACAGACGGGCAAAAGGGAGTTAATGGAGGGCATGGAGAGGAAAGGCTGGGTGGAGAAGTCAACGTTCCTGAAGAGCTGAGAGTAGAACAGCTGTGTGTGTGTGTGTGTGTGTGTGTGTGTGTGAGCGCGCGTGTGGAGGCCCTAGAAGCAAGCTCTGTTTGTGTGTGTCAGAGGGAGTAGTGATTAATGACCCACAGGCCTTGTTTCTCTTGTTTCCTTCCTCAGCAGCGATGTCACACACACACACACACCGTCACGTCACCCTAATGGACACGGGCAGACAGTGGCGGGAGCTGCCCGTCGCTCCAGACTCGCACGCACATTAAGAACATGCATGCGTGTCAAAATCCCATGTTTTAATTGAAAGAGAAACAAAACAAAAAGAGCACAAAATTTCACTATGCAATTCGGGTTGAGAGAGCCCGCAGTGTTCGTTTCGTGCACTGATTATGCGCAAGAAAGAAAAAGAAAGAAAAGAACAGGAGAGAAAGATGTTGTGCGTCAGAGAAAAAGGAGAATGTGTGGCTGAGAGAGAGAGAAGTCAGTGTTTGCATGTGTGCCGGTTCCCAGCCCTGTCAGTGAGCTGTCAGACTGTGATTTATGGTTGTGAGACTCACAGCAGTCCTTGCTGCCAGTTCAGTATTGTTACAACTGACATCTAATGAGCCCAGACGTGCTTTCAAGCACAGCACTTAACACAGGCCTCCATCTCCAGCAGTCACAGGCCCTCTTTTCTCCTCCTCTCTCACTCCCATTTATTTTCTGCATCTGGGGTGGCAGACCAAGGAAAGGAGGAAAGACACGGTCTTGCTGCGAGAGAGCAGATGAAGCTGCAGTCAGCAGGCTTTATTTACCCCGTCCGTCTTTCCCCCTCCCCCTGATACAAGCCTGCAAAATGGAAAATTAAAGTAGAGCGAACCCTTTATATACTGATGACTTTGCTTTGAAAGGCAATATCTCACCGTTTTTCTACGCCATTCAATTTTTCAACAGCTTAGTAATTGTTTGGAGGATAGTCTGCTCTCTGGTCTAATCGTGTCATTTTGAAAGGGAGGAGGAGTAATGCTGGATGAGAGCTACTTGGCCTTGACTTTTTCCTGATCTTGGGTTTCTGCTCCGCTCCTCTTCGGGCTGCTAGCTTAGTCAGGACCCCTCGCAGTAATCATAAACAGAGCCGCTGGCAGCGGCACCCGCGTACTGCGCTCCCTCCCTACGCCCCCTGCTCCGGTTCCTTGTCAGACGTGATTAATGGCACACGGGCCCGGTGCGCTTTGCGTTGCCAGTTCCAGCGATGTTCCCTTGATGCTTAATGAAGTCTGACAAACTTCTTTTCCCTCATTGTGTTCCAGTTATTTTTCCCCGCTCCATTTAAGAGAAGCCCAATGTAGCTACATTTGCCACTGCCGCACAAAAGCAGATTTTATTGCGCAGTCGAGGAGCGTAGCCTATAACACCGCTGGCAACGTCGGCTGTTTCTCAGGCAGCTCGTGTTGTTGTTCATACTTCAGATTTGAGTAGTTTTGATTGCAGTCATTAGATGTTCCACAACTTCAGTTCCAAGAACTAAAGGTCGCAGTGGCCTTACAGGACAAGGTCTGCGGTGTCTCAAACACATGCGCTGAATTTACTTACTGCCATCCAGTGGAAGAACATGTAATATATCATTTTTTGGTACTGTACAAAGATCAGTGGCATTTTTTCATAAGAGGCAGAACACAGAAATATGACAAAATATAATATTAAATAATGTATAAAGCACTAATTTTTCCTAAAGTAATAAAGTCCACAGATTTGACTGATTAGCCTGTCAATGCAATGACCACCTATCATGCTCACAAACATCGGCCTGAATTGGTAAAATTGGTGGAAATGGATGGACAAATTACAAAGAAAACAAGCTACACACTCAGACAACATCACTTTCAGTCATGTCCAAATTGAAACTACTTAAATGATGAACTGTGAGCCATGCATCTTTAGAAAACACACAACTTTCTTTAAATTTAAGATGAATATAATAAACACGGATTAGCAGTTATAGTAGGAAAAAAGTATGTGTGAAAATGTGTCTTTTTTAACTGCAGATCAATATTCAAAAAATGATATATTAATATAAACAAAAATATTACAACTACAGTACACTTAGTACTGTACTCAATAGTACTCATTGATAGAGTAATATACATATAGATTGAATTATACTAATGTCTAAATCTCAAAATGGAAATGGAGCATTCATTTCCCATTTCATTTTAAAAATGTAAATCAGAAAAAAAGCTTACATATCCATATCTTACATGTCTTTAGCCTGCTGGATTGTAGAATACATTGTGATTTGAAATTTAAACGAATTCAAAGGCAATCTAAACAACATGATTAATATAATCACTATGGAAAGGAAATGCAGATGTTGTTGGTGGTTAGCGTTCATAAAGAATAAGCAGCGTGGATAGGAGAGAAAGTACACTTGGGAGAACAGAGCTTTGATATGTTACAAAACTTAAAATTGTGTCATTTTAACAGAACAGTACAGGTCTGTTACAAGAGCATCAAGGATATTTCAAAGATAAAGAGAGAAACCCTGTGCGGTTTTGTTGCATTTTCTCGAATGCATTTTGTCTCTGAGGTGAAGACTGTACTCTGTACTCTGTACCAGCAGGGGGCTCTGTTGTTGCAATTTAAAAGCAAAGTAAGTCTATACATAATACAATACATAAAAGCGCTTCAGCATTGTCATGTTTTCTTACATCTTGCAAAATAATTTGAGTCATAGTTGAGCTAGAATGGGAGTCATAACTAGTGTGGTGAGCAGGAATATCCTTAAAAAATACTTCACTATAAAGCGAGAGCGGTCTTTAATCTACTGTTCCTAACCACACAAGTAAGCTGTAATAGTATCATGACAAGTCCAATCAAATAAATCAAAGAGCCTTCACCTGATTTGCTATGAAACTTATTACACGGTGAACACTTCTAACCCATCTATCTATCTATCCCTAACTATGTGAAGAAGACAAGCCACCAGTCTGTCTTAAAAGTATTATACTGAAAGCAAACAAGCACGGAGATATTTGGTTTTCATTAGTGCGGTGTACAGTAGCTTGGACTTTTTTCCAGCCTTTTTGGAGACCCCCCTTGTTGCAGTTATGATAAACAAAGCAAATAAGAGAAAGTCACAACTGATAAATAAGTAGCAATTATGAGCTTGAACACACAAAGTTCATAATAATTATATTCACTGGCACAAGAATGCTGTGGTTACTGGGACACATTCAAGTGCATCATCTATCTACATCAAAACAAAATAAATATTAAGTGCTTACGGTCCTTACTGAATCAGGGCCCATATTTTGCAACCCAACAATAATCTACTGTTTTAAGTTATATCTTAAATATTCTGTTTACGGAGAACAAATTATCCCAAACAGGGTTGTACACAATTCACACTTAAAGTATTATCTCTATTTCAATTTATGAGTTGAAATTTAAATTTATTTGGCTACACCCCACATGAAAATAGGCATTAAAAATGTGGAATTTACTGCATGAATATTCAAAAATGTATATGTAATGGCATTGACCAAGGTATTCTCTACTGCCCTGGTCCATAAATACAATCTGTATCTATCTTCATCAAAAACCTATTTGTGAGAAGATGTAATAACTATAGAAAAGTCTTGTTTACTCCATATCACAATAAATCACATTGTCAATTTGCCACCATTATCTGAACTACAAGCATGTCACAGGAATACTATACTAAGTATGAATTTATTATTTAATGGTGAACTTTCCCATAGATTAATTATTCAGAGGAAAACAAGAAACTTACTGAACATACTGAAAAAACACATACTGAAAATATACTGAAAAAAATATGTATAGCCTGAAAAATATGTATCGCTTTGGAAGCGTCTGTTAAATGCATAAATGCATAAATGTAAACGAAGTGTGCTGCCATTTACAGTGTGTTCTTGAATGTGGAGGAAAGTCTCTACCAGCAGAGAGCGCTCCTGCTAGAGAAATGTTTATTATACGACTTTTTACCACCTTTGTGATTGTGATTACTTGAAAAATATGGATGTATTCCAAGCTAATTAACAGGAATGCTTTTTAACTGGAGATAAGAAACTATTAAGAGGAAAAAAAACACTGTACTACATACAACACTACAAGCAATGCCTTCTCATTCTAGAAAATAGGAAAAATAAACAAAGACCGGGTTCACAACCAGTCAATCGTAGCATTTTCACCAACTCCATCAGCTGCACTTTTGAATAAAGCAAAAGCTTCAAATAAACAATGAAACTCCATTTCATTCCTCGACTTATTGCTGACATGCACCATGATCAAATTATGTTCAAGACAGCTAATGCTGGAAGAAATGGATAACATGGATAACATTTGATAACCATGAAGCGGGCTGATATTATAACTAGAAGCTGCTTAGAACAGCAGTGGAGTGGCAAAGCCAAGCACATGACTCAGAATGACTCTCTAACAAGCACACACAGCATGTACTGACCTCTCATATTTACAGCTCAAACTTCAACGCCAAGCTGAGCAGCGTTGTGTCAAAGTCTAGGCACATTACCAGCGGTTACTCACGCACCTCGGGATGTTGTGTTGTGCATTCACTGTACAGTACCTTGCTTGTTTCATCAGATCTTGAATTAACATACACGTTTATATCCCAGCTTGACACCATCAAGACAGCTTGGGCCTGTATATCATGAGTGTCTGAAAAGGGGGGAAAAACATTGTAAAAATAATATTTCGAACCCTAAGCTCCCGAGTCTTTTATATTTTATAATTATTATACTTTATTTATTTCAAATTAACACATTTATTGTATAATCATTAACAAAATTTGAAAATGTTATCCTTTTTTTAGTTGCCAAAAGGTTTGTACTATTTCACTGACAACAAAATGACTAACCAGGGGCCTGTTTCAATGAGGTTCAACCAACTCTGAGTTTAAACTTCAAAGAGTTGACTTACCGTGAGATGGGAAACTCAGAGTTTTCGGTTTCAGAACGGCTGAATTGTGTTTGTTCATTCAACTCTGAGTAGGTTGACTCTGAGTTTAGCGAGTGCACCACGACTATGAAAAGTCATGATCAGCGGAGCACCGAAATTACGATTCACCATGGCAACAGCTCTCGCCAAAAAGACCAATAGGGTCTGGCTGCAGACACTGGGCGAGTGGAGCTCCACTCAAGAGCGGAAATACGTCCCCTCCACAAGCGACGCGTCCGCCATGTTGGTCAGGGCAAGATAATACGTAGCATCTACTTGTTAAGCGTCCGCCATGTTGGTCAAGGCAAGATAATACGTCGCCTCCACTTGTGACGCGTCCGCCATGTTGGTCAGGACAAGATAATACGTCGCCTCCACTTGTGACGCGTCCGCCATGTTGGTCCAGGTGAGACTGCCTAAAAAACAAATGGAGGTAAAAGGAGGAGCTGCGTTTTTTCTGAATAAAAACAGTAGAATAGAAAACAAAAACACTGATTCCAGGGGTTTGAATAAAATATATAAATATAAATAAATATATGATAGTCTTGTGTGTTTCATGTTTATTGTTAAGTGTTTAACAATAAAATTGAAATATAAACACGAAATTATAATGGGGTTTTACAAATAATTAATAAAATAAGGTCTGTGATAAACATAACTTGACAATACTTTTACACACATCCATGCTGAAAACGCAATTTTTAAGCAGTTAACAAAAATAAACAAATGCTCATATCTTGGTCATTAATAGCCTATTTAATCATAATTATGTTACTAGTGTTTTTTCAGTGTTTTAGTGTTTCAAAATATTCAGTGTTTAAGACCTTTTCACTCCTATGGGAAAATGTACTCTTACTTCTTTCCAAGAGGACCAGTATTTTTACTTAATTTATTTACTTATTTACTTTTCTTTGAATCTAATCTAAATCTAATAAGAAGCCTTACATATTAATGTATTTGATTTTGATATGCATACGTGTATGTAGGCTATATATCTTGTGTCTTTTAACTTTTATAAGTACCTCCCCTGGCAACACCTATTTGTTGTAATTTATTTTTATGTTTAATTGTATATGTTGTAACATATTTTTTATGTTATTTCTTGATAAAATATTGTATGTTATTGTTCTTTGAACAAAAAAGAAGAAGCCCAAAATAGCCCAATCACGTTTCGAGGGGGGTCCCCCGGTAAAACAAAATCCCACTCGTAATGCGTAACTTTAATTCTTAATAACTCTGTCAATAACTTAATAACTGTTATAATATCTGAGGTGAAAACTATAAATTACTGAACTAATATTCATTTTAATGGTATCCTATGGCCAAAAAAAAGAAAAGAAGCTAAACATGAGGACATGTGGCAGCAGCTAAACATGAGGTATAAAAGCACAGATTTAATCAAGGTAAAGCTTTAAGCATGAAAGGTTCATGGGTGTGGGCTTAATGACTTTACAAACATTTGATATTAAATATAATTCAGTGTCTATTTCAATGCGCTGCAGCTTTTTCCACATAGTCTAAAACACTCTTTTCACATAGGATAATAAAATATTCTCTAATCAAACCAGTTACATTTCTTATTTAGAGTAATGAAATTAACTACTGACAGCAAGAAGGCAGAGGCTCACAAAATGGGAAGAGAACCTGCACCAGCACCACTGACAGATGAAGAGGAGATGGTCAATTATTGGAAGAATTTAAAAATCCAAAAGGAAAAATAGTAACTGTTGCTTTTGTATTCATAGGGAATAAAGATGACCAAATAAATGGTGAATCATTTGTGTTTGTTTAACAGCTATGGTGGTGGTTAAGGCAAATATCTCGTACCTTGCATCTGGCATCCTTCCATTCCATGCAGTAGGCTAATCTGATTCATTCAGAAGGTGCAATGATGAGAATATGTTCATCCAACCACACTGGAAATCCTGAGGGAAATTCTAATTATTGTGCCCAGGAAAACAATTCTCAGAATGAGTGTGAGAGGGATGCTCACTTTCCTTAAAATCGGCATACAGCGGACTTATAATGTGCTCTGCATCGCCGATGTTTTAAAGTGCTTTTTTATTATTTAGCAAATTATCTACTAATGAGGTAAGAAATTAAAATTATTGCTGTTTCCGCTTGCATGAAGATTATTTTTCTTACCCTATATGGTGGACAATTTTACTTGTTTTATGTAAAATGCACTTAAAAGGAAAATCCCCCAGGAAACCAGATTAAATATAGAAAATGTTTCATCTATAAAATGCATATTAAGAAGTTTTAGATATTTGTACTTGAAACAAGAAAAAAATACTCAGTTAGAAAAGCAATTTTGCAGCGTGAATGAGAGAATAAGGTATTTAAATTTTGCTAACACTGTAAAAAGGGGGAGGAGACCGAAATAAACTCCGGGTTTACCAAAGAAAACCTGCCCCCAAGCAGGTTAGATTCACAGAGTAAGTTACCACGGTAACTGACTCTGAGTATAAGTTACCTCTCTTTCAGAAACAGGATTAACTTACCCTGCTTTCTCGGGTTTGACAAACCTCCCATTTTGAAACAGAAAACCCAGAGTTTCGAGATGGGGGCGTGGTTGGATCTAGATCTAACTCCTCCCACTTTACATATATCTAAACCTACCCGTCTACACCCCTGATCCCTAAACCCACCCATGCCCACCCCTAAACCTACCATCTCCACCTAGATGTGGATCCAGCCCCGCCCCCAGGATCTTAGTTCTGAAGTGAGGGGCTACTGAGTTTGAGTTTCCCTCATTTCAGGGTTTACATAGAGTTTTCACTTAACCTGCTTTTTACTGAAACAGGCCTCTGTTTTTTAAAACATCAAGGGGAAGTTGACCAACGCTGAGTGACTTCAATATCTTAGCTCTTGACAGATTAAGGAAAATTGTCATTGGGTGTTGTTTACCATCTCTAGCTCCCGCCATGAGCGCCAAAGCAGCGTGTGATCACCTTAATGTGTGCACACACACACTTTGGATGTCTAGAAGTTTCTCTTTTAACTGGAAACGGTGTGCTGTGTCATAAATGCAACTTTTTTGGATGCCAACTGCCCTTTAACACCAAGGAAGAAGAAATGGCATCCTAACACTGCGCTCATATGGGATATTTGGGGAAAGCATGTCCAACAACAAAACAAGTCCATTTAATGCATGTTTACACAAGAATGAATACATAAGGAAACTTACATTCATGAATTTCAGGAGTAAATGAGAATAAAAAATTAGGAATATAAAATAGTCTTGCATTTAAATTAAATAAAAAGGTAAAATAATGTCTATGGCGGACAATACACACACGTCGAGCAATGACAGAGCAAGCAAGTATAATACTTCCAATACAAGCAAGTAGGTTAGATGTATAAGTTCAGTAATAGTGCTTTTCACGTGGCCATTAAGATGCTTGTTCCGCATCATTTAAGCGTGTCTTTGCATGGGAGCCATGGTTTAATCTACAAGAGCAGAAAACCTGGGGGGTGTTCCAGAAAGCAGGGTTAACTTACCATCTGCTAAACCCTGAACTCTGTCGATCAACCCAAACCTTGCTTACTCAATGTATGTTGGTTTCAAAAACGAGTCCAGAAGTTCATTCAACCAAGAGTATGTTCCTGGTTAACACACAAGACATTCTCAATAGAGCGATGAATTGACGAGTCACTATGGAAACAGACGCTAACAAAAAGTGCGCCATACTCCAGTTGGTTCAGAACTCTGCAGCTCGTGTTCTTTCTAGAACACCTTTTAATGAGCACATTTCTCCAGTTCTTCAGCAGTTGCACTGGCTTGCAGTAAAGTATCGAGTAGAGTTTAAGATCTTGCTACTTACTTACAAGGCACTTCATAATCTTGCACCTCAATACCTTAATCAACTTCATGTCTACACCCCTTCACGTGCTCTTAGATCCTCATCTTCAATTTCTCTTGTGGTACCTCGGATTCGACTAACTACTATGGGTGCCAGATCTTATAGCTATGCTGCCCCCCGCCTATGGAATTCCCTTCCCCTTGATATTCGCAATAGCAATTGCTTGCTGACTTTTAAAACACGTCTTAAAACATATCTTTTTAGACAGGCTTTTTTATGATATGTATTATTGAGTCTCTACTGCACTTTACCTGTATATGTACAGAGTTTGTTGTGTGTTTTAGTTTTTTGCAGTGACTTGTATTTTTTATTTTATTTGCTTGTGTGGTGACCTTGGGTGTTTTGAAAGGCGCCATAAATAAAATGCATCATCATCATACTGCTTTCTTCTTCTTCTGTTCAAAGCCATTTGCACACTTAATTCACCACCTAATAGTTGGTTGTGCAATCATGTTTCTTTTCTTGCATTTAATCTGTAATCCTTGAAAATAAGAATTGTGTTGTTTGATGCTAGTTATATAATAAGTCATCAGATATGTATTTTTATTATGGAAATACATTATAGAAAATGCAAATCCATGAGGTGTGAGATAAAATATAACATAATAAAATAAACATTACCTTGTCATAAGAGTTTTAGAATTTAGGCAGATAACTATTATGCCAATACAATAACCATATTACCTTATATTAGTGCTTTATAATTAATATATCATACAACTAATATATATATAATTATATTAGTGCTCTATATATATATATATATATATATAAAACTTATCGTAATATATAATATTGTGTGCTCTGCCCACTGGAGTTGCGTTGGTAAGTCACGCACATGCGCCGATAGCTCTGAAGTAAGCTAACCCTGAACCATAACCTACTCCAGAGCAGGTTATCTTCAGAGAGCAGGTTACTATGGTTACTTACATACCCTGAAAGTTGAGGTTATCCACTTACTTACCCATTAAACATACCCGGGTATGTCACAACCTGCTTTCTGGAACACTCCCCAGTAAACATGATACAAGCATTATGTTTAGCACAAACTATTTTAGTAACAGGTTGTATGTCCATCACAGATTACTTTATTTACTGATGTGGTACAGTATTCTGCAAAAAAACTAAAGTTTGGTAGTGTTGTCATAATCGAACATTTGTTTTGACCGTCTATTAACATTAATTTAAAAACTGATAAAAAAAAAATGCACTAAGTCGCTTTGGATAAAAGCATAAATGTAATTTTAATAAAGCTTATGGGTTACACAGCACAGTTCAGAGTGAGAAAATGGCTTAAGAGTCTAAACTTTAACGAAGCTCCTCAGAACAGACCTATTGCTTGGCCCTTTGATTTTACCACAATTTAGTCTTTAGACCATGCTTGCATGAGATCCCACATGTACATAGACTCATAACTCTATACCAGTAAATATAATATTTATCAATATACAGGTCAAGTAGAAATAGCACAATGTACAAATACATAAGCCATGCTCACATCTATAACACTGCTCAAAATATTGAGCTTAAAATAGTGACTTGCATCACAAACGAAAATAGTTCACTGAAAAGAACTTCTGATAGATTAGTTTATTCCAAGATAGCTTATATTCAATAGAAAAAAAAAATGGTCTACAATATACTGGCAGTGTTAAAGACTTAAATGTCTTTAAAATAACAAACATTCAGAAAGAAAACAAATGCATTAAAATATTTAATACAAATTAAAATGATTAAAATGGCATGAAATATTAAAAGAAACAGTGAACTACTGGCATTTCCACAATGCAGAGAACAGTCTAGTGGCCTTACATTAGGGGATAGCTGGCATATGTTGCAATGCCACAATGGTTATGTTGATCTTTAGCCATGTAGATGTAGCCTTTGTCACCCCATTTCTCGGTCCAGCTAAAAGACACAGAACAAGTTTAACCACCATGCAAATTAGATTGTGTTAAATATTGAAAAATCTGAATTGTGCGCATCATTAAAAGGACTCCAGAGGTAATTCAAACCTGTTCTTCACAATCCAGTATCTCTTCCCAGCAACATCAGCACCCTCATAACCATAACCAACCACCAGGACTCCATGGTCAAGATCGTCTCTGCTGCACTCACTCTCATAATAGATGCCTACAGCAGAAAGATGTTCAGACGGACTCAGGTTTATAGGCCGTGTGGTTTACTAATAGTGCATAGAAGTTTTTGCATAATTCAAAACGAATCAGAATTAGACCGTTTACACAGCTCAAGGATAAATCCCTCACCAGACTGATAGAACTGGAAGGATTCATGTGCAGCATCAATCGCAACAGCTACAGGACCCACAGCAGCGACAGCCCTCATTAGAGCATGTTCTTTACCACTGGGAATGTCCACAAAACCAGTGACATTAGTAGCACTATAACGGGGGTCATAGTGGCACAATGGATCATCCTGTATTTATAAAATAATTTTATATGCGAGGTTACGGAATATTCAATGAGACACCCACAATAGATTTCACAATCAGTAGAAGTCAGAAAGAGCAAACCACTGATTCTTACCGTTCCAAGGTAAGGATACGACTCCTCTGAATCCAGCCCATTGTTGTCCTGAACATACTGGAAAGACTGATCCGTTATGCCTCCATTACAGCCGTGATTGCCCTCTGGTCCAGAACAATCCATCAAGTTTTGCTCACTCAGAGAAACCAGCTTTCCAGTTTTGCGGAACAGCTGACCCTCCAAGGCACCTGTAGAGCTGAAAGCCCAGCAAGATCCACAACGTTTCTAGAACCACAAAACAGGACTGTTACCAAACATTCATACAACACATGTAGATTTTAAAACCTTGAGAGATACGTAAACATATGCTCCAGGAACTAGTTTGATAAACTGCTTACTTGGTCTTTGATAGGAGTAACATAACCCTTCTCTCTCCAGTCAACCTGTTGAGGGGCTTCAAAAAAGCTGGGTTCCATGAACACTGAGCCTTTTGATATCTGGCTGGGGTCATAATTGTAACCATTCATCGCCTGTCTGAACTCCTCTTTTGTCTAAAAGGGAAAACGCAAACAAAAGGGTTTAATAAAACAGCCCTTTAAAAAAAATTGTCAATCAGAAGTATGAACATGATACCAGTTTACAGCAGATTCATCAGTTTAGATGTTGCAGAGAAAAACAAATCATAAGTCATATTGAACGGTTTACCATATCACCAAATTGGTTCATGCCCAGTCGGAAGGTGTGTTTGCCCACAGAGTGCTCAAGGTTGTGCAGCTCAATTTTCCTTAAGTTCTTCTCCCAAACCGTTCTCCTCCAGCCCACTTCTTTCTGAGGACCAAAGCAGACATTGAAAAAGAAGTTCCGTATAAAGACTGTCAAGACGTTGCTTTTCAATTGCGTTGAAAATGAATTTGTGTTTGGTTACAGACTCTATACTACCCACCTCATGATAGTTTTTTCCATGCCAGCTCTTCCAGAGGTGCCAGTGATCATCTAACTGCTGGTTTAAGCTTGGAGCAGCAAACGCTGCACTCAAGCATATCGTGAGGAGAGAGGCCAACAACATCATCCTGCCTGGAAGACTGTGACAGAGGAAAACAAGATGCAATTGGAA
Source organism: Gymnocypris eckloni scoliostomus (assembly GCA_027564155.1). NCBI lineage: Eukaryota > Metazoa > Chordata > Actinopteri > Cypriniformes > Cyprinidae > Gymnocypris > Gymnocypris eckloni. Next base: position 23,457,345 of record CM050414.1, read on the forward strand.
GGAATGTAACAGAAGTTACACTGAGATTGCCGTATTAAATGTTCAAATAAATTACACAGAAAGTGCGCAAGTTACCCTAAAAAAGACCCTGAACACGTACAAGCCACATAGTACGATGTATAATAAAACAGAAGTTTTCATTTGTAAGTTTTACTAGCCTAGAAAACATTCAAGCAGACTTTTTTTGTTTAAACAAGCGATTTTGCTAAACTAAATTACCCTCTACAGATGAAGCTGCAACCCAACACAAAAATATAATTTGAGCACCAAATACACAAGGTGGAAAAACAACCACTAAAGCCAAAATGAAAGTAATAACCTTCAGAAAACGAAATGATTGAATGTCAACGTTTACAACTGAGCGGCTTATAAAGCGTGTCTGATCAAAGAGGCGGCCTCTCATTGGCTGAGGGTGATGATGAGCAAAGTGTTCACAGCCAATCAGTCAAGCAGAAATAGAAAATATTAAATGAAAATGATCAATAAGTTAAAATAAATGTTTTTAAATGCAGGTTATTGGAAATAATCCATTGTGTTCACGAGAATTCTGTGCTTTTCTCTGTTCTGTGTTCTTTTTTCTTTTAATTTGTGCTTGTCATGTTCATGACATGAAGCGTGTGCCTGACAAACGCAACATGCTCAGACAGAAAATAATCAAAGTGAAAACGCTTAGGCCTTGAAGAAAATTCCCTAACTAAGCATTTTGAAGCACAATCAGCGGCTTGTGTTTTGTATGACTCAATGTACTAAATGTAGCAGACACAGTACTTCTTAGCTTTGGCTAAGTTTGGTCTTTCACTTGCAGAGAGCACACGTGACATCATTTTCACACAAATGTGTTTTAACTTTAAACCTTTTTGTTGTTGTTGCTCTTAATATGTATAACTATTAACTATACTCACTGAATATTATATAACCTTTATATAATTTCCAGTAATTATATTATTTATAGAATCTACAGCATCTGCATGTATGAAAAACGCTGGAAGGATTCTAGGACATTAAAAATGTCCTTTAATGCAACAAATTTGTTTTATTCCTTCAGAAATGTCTGTCAATGCAGTTGTTCTTCTGAAACTCTTAACAAATACAGGTATATTTTATTTATAAATAAATTATATATACTGGACTTGATTGTTTTTATTTAATAAACATATCATTAATGTTATAAAAGTACTAGTCTCTAGTCTCTAATGTATTTGGTTTATAATGAAAATCACTTATTCAACACAAACCTTTGACGGTTACCAAAAATCACAACACAACCACTGATATTTCTTGCATACAGCATAAGCAAGGAAAAAAAGGAAACAGAAAACAAAACTGTGGTCTGTGAGACTCTAAATTGATATGTAACCTGTGCATTAAACAATGGCAAAAGCATTGGATAGACCCTAAAAGATGCAGCAGGATGTTACCTGTTTCTCTTTGCATCACATGTGTTATGAAGTCGCGGGGTAATAGGGTAAGTCGTGACCTAATGGGAGAGAGTTGGACTCGTAATCCAAAGGTTGCGGGTTCGAGTCTCGGTCCGGCAGGGATTATCGGTGGGGGGAGTGAATGTACAGCGCTCTCTCCACCCTCATTACCATGACTGAGGTGCCCTTGAGCAAGGCACCGAACCCCCAACTGCTCCCCACGCTGCAGCATAAATGGCTGCCTACTGCTCCGGGTGTGTGTTAACGGTGTGTGTGTGTGTTTAGGAAGATTAGACTCTTCCTGTCAGAGCAAGCTGCACAACTCCTTGTCCAAGCTCTTGTTCTCTCCAGACTGGACTTTTGTAATGCTCTCTTGGCGGGGCTTCCCGCATGTACCATCAAGCCTCTGCAATTCCGAGTATGGGTCACCATACTTGGCCGTATGTCACTTTCACTTTTTCACTTTCATGTAATACAGTTTAATCTGTGGCTTTCTGAAAGAGCTCTTTATTTGTATGTTTGCATTTCTGAAGAGGAAGTCGTGAAATGTGACATGTTTATCTGTAGTAGGTGTTAATGACTACTGTGTGAAGACACTATTATTAATTCAGTCAATCAGCAGTGGTGTAATCAGAATCTGAGAGGAGTCAGAACAAATTGATCAAACAGAGTGGAAATCATACTTCAAACAATGCAACAACAAAAAATAGACCATTCTGCTCCTCGTGCTGATGAGCTGTTTAATCTAGAAAGATCACTCAGAAGTCAGGAAGTGACTTTTCTTGTGGTTAATTGAAGACACTGAATAAAAAGTCCACATGCAACTAATGCAATTTCTGGTCACTAAAGTTGAGACTTCTGCTAAGTCACTAATGGCATAATGCAAGTTAGTAAGATTAATTAAAGGGATACTCCACCCCAAAATGATGATACCTGTAGGCTGATACAGAAGAGTGTACATTTTACGTCCAGGGATAATCTGCAAAATGGCGCTACGCTGACTCAGAGGAGATGTTACGGTGCCTAAATGTAAAGACCATCGACTCTACCGTGCGACTCCACCAGGCAGGGACACTGCCAAAGGATATAAGTATCGCTTTTTATTTATCTTCTTCCTTACTGCTTGTTTCACTTCTGTTTTAGTTTTTATAACCAATTCTTACTATGTGTAAGTTGTTGTTTGTTAGCATGTGTTGTTAGGATTACTGATAAACTACTGCCATTTGATTTGTTATCTATTTTAATTTGAGATAAATTATGTATGAATTTATTATGTCTTTGTAGGTATTTTCTTTCGTTTTAATAAATTGTTAATTTTATTAACGTTAAATAAATTTTATTTTAGTAACGTTACTTCAACATACTACATGGAAATGAAATAACATATATATATATATATATATATATAATATATGGGTGTTTGGCTTAGTGTCATGTTAGAATCATTTTTTATACTCATATCTTTTTGTTGTTTTAATATTTTGAATTGTTTTTAGCTTTATTTATTTTTATTTAAATGTTTAGTTTTGAAATGTTGTTTTTTTACATGCGATTTTCTTACATGTGTTTATATATTATTTATAGAGTTTTAACTTATAGTTTTAGTTACTTTTTCTTGTTTGTAAGTCGCTTTGGATAAAAGCGTCTGCTAAATGACTAAAAAGTAACAACAACAAAAAGTAAAAAAGTAAATGTTGAATTAATTCATTCTTTTTATTTCCGTACAAAAAGTATTATCGTTGCTTCATAACATTGACCCACTGATGGCAGATGGAGTATTCTGACGATGCTTTTCATACTTTTCTGAACCTTAACAGTGTTATTTACTTGGCAGTCAATGGAACAGTCGCAAGACTCCCGGTTCTCATCCAAAATATATTCAATTGTGTACCGAAGACTAACAAAGCTTTTCGGGTTCGGAACAACATGGGGTAAGTTAAAAATGACTAAACTATCATTTTGGGATGGAGTATCCCTTTAAGCTGATTTTTTTGCATTTTTGACTTCTGCAATTTGCAGTGATCATTCCTTGATGGAAAAGAACAATTATAAACAACAAAACAAAGAGACAACGTGTTTACTTCCACAGACGGAAAAAGCAGTATATTACAAAATAAAACTAAAGTCTATTTAAAAGCTAGAAAGAAAAGCTTATGAGTGCACACACAGTCCACATGAGATTATTGTTCCCAATTGGACTGAAATATCTGCAGTAAATCCAGTAATATCCACTGTACACATAGTGTGTAGGTTAAATCATGTTCAGGTAATTGAAGTCTTCATTCTCCAACTCTTCTTCATTCTGTGAGCGTATGCGCTTGGGTCGCTTCTTATTTTTCAGCCGCACAGAGGGCTGACTGCCAGGAGGTCCAGGATGCAACGCAGTGTTGCTTTTCCTCTTCTAGAAGAAGAGACATCGGTCGAATTAAACGTGATGAAACATGACACCTGATGTTACTAAAACACATTTACAGAAGACATTACAAAAAATGTAAGAAGTGTGTGGCACATGCATTGGTCTTTACTCATTAAACATGAATGAATTTCTTTGTATAAATCACTCGGTCACATGTTGTTCTGTTGAATTCAGCAGATTCTGTTTTGTTCTTTAGAATGTGGAGCAGTTTGGGATTATTACCTTATAGCAAACCACTCCAGCGATGATTCCACATAATACTATTAAACCTATGCTGCAACCCACGGAGATGATCGTGATGGGCACGTTACCTACGAGAAGATTAACACAGTGTTGAGTTTTTCTTTTCTTTCAGTTTATCTGTTTATTATTATTGAAAAAAATGCAAGTCTGCGTATAAACAAAAATCACTACATTTATATTCAAATTGTACAGTTACAACAGAGTCAAAACCAAGTATCCACAAAAACATATATTCACAGATCATATCGTTCTCTATTTTTGTATTTTTCTAGAAGAAGTTTGACAAAACTTTAGGAGGCACTTGATTTTGAATGTTATGTGTATTGTGTTTTTGTTTTTAAACAAAGAAAGAATTTGTTATTGTTGTGTCATACTTGATTCTGAATATTAAACGGCGACTAGGTAAATAGCCATAAAATGGTTATATATATGAATATAAAATATCTGCAATAACAACATGATGCTCGGTGTTATGTTGAGGAAGATGTCTTATAAAATAAATATTCTCACCATTTTCTGTCGTTTTCTCTAGCTTATTTTGTCCTTGAAGACTCCCATTTGGGAAAGTGCTGAGTTCGTAACAGTACGTCCCAAAGTCACTCTCTTGTAATTTATCCAGTATAATGCTGTGGTCAGATTTTACGGAAAGACGACCAGCATAGTTGTTGTCAGATATAGTAAGTCCATGGATGGGGCTGAACACAAAAACCTTCTGATTTGGGCACTTTTTCCATACAGCTAGGGTTACTTTCATGTCTGCTGTTACCTTAAAGTTAAAAGACGCACTCCCACCCAACAGAGCTCTTGTCACGTCGTCATCTGTCAAGGCCCCTATGAAAGACAAACAGAGAAAGAAGTGCAAATAAAGAAACATGTAATTGTCCAAACAACAATTTTCATAATTTAAGTTGTTTTTGTTTTTCTCAATGTGATCAGTATATTTGTTTTAACCAGAGAAGCTGTAAATGTTCTTTATTTTGTAGCTGCTTTTGAACCTTTATTTTCTCTCCCTGTATCTAACTCAGTTTCCTTTATGTACTACCATTTACAAGTTAGGAGGCAGTAAGATTTTTCATTTATGAAATTAATTTAAGAAAACAATACTTTTATTCAGCAAGGATGCATTAAATTGATCAAAAGGGACAGTAGAGACTTCTCCACATATCAAGTGGCACAATTGTTTTCACATTGATAATAATAATAATAAAAACAATTATTGAGCACCAAATCAGCATAGCATGATTTCTGAAGAATCATGTGACATTGAAGACTGGAGAAACAGCTGCTGAAAATTCAGCTTTGCCTAGGAATAAATTACTTTAAAAAGTAAACAGTTAGGCAGTTATTTTATTATGTAATAATAATTTACAATATTACTGCAATATTATTTATGAAATGCAACCTTGGTGAGCACAAAAGACTTCATTCAAAATCCTCACAAAAAAAATGGATAGACCTCAACATTTTGAACGGTACCTACAAGCCTAAATATTAAAATGTGAATCCTCTCTTTGTGTGTGTGTGTGTGTGTGTGTGTGTGTGTGTGTGTGTGTGTGTGTGTGTGTGTGTGTGTGTGTGTGTGTGTGTGTGACAGTCACATACTCTCTCACACATACCTGTTAAAAGGGTTATAAAGAATATCAACAGATGGATCCAGTGCTGTTCAGGCAAAAGAATAGAATTCGTTTGTCCAATCCTCATGGTGTCTTGTGCTACACAGGACGTGTGATGCGTCTGATACACGTCTAAGCAGAGGCAGACAGTAACCACAAAGACTACACTGATGCTCTATGCCACGTAAGGTGGGGGCAGGGTCTCAGTAGATCACATCTATAAAAATATACTCTATATAAATGTATTCATGAAAAGTATTATCACTTCTAAGATCTGTAGAGCAGGTGTGACTACTTTCTATTCTAGATTGAATACTGTGTTGTTTTTAACGTAGTCAGATTTGACATCTTTGACACTCTTTGTACACTGCAATTTGCTTATATTAAATTTTAAGCTGTACATTGCTTATATCAATCTTTTTAAATTAAAATGTTAATATTTTGGTGTCGTACTTGCACTTTTTTTTGCCTATTTGTAGGAGGAAGCATGTTTTCTGTTTTGCTCTGAATCTACATTGTGGTTACACAGACGAGAGGGCCAGCATTGCTCTAAAAACACTTCCTGTCTTTTTCAGCTGCAAAGATAGCTAGGTCACTCCCACGGCCCTTCCACAGTAATCAACACAAGTAATGACTCTTACTAAAGCGAATGGCAGTCTGTTTATTGTGCATGACAGAATTTATTTAATTTATTTTTACACATGAAATGATGGATGCTCATTAATTCAAGATGACAATACATAACTGTAAAGTACACCTCAACATACCTTTAAGGAGTCATGAACTGCTTTTGCTTTTCATTTTGTATTGTTCTCTGAGGTCCACTTATAATGTTATCAAGATTTTCACATCAGAAAACATAATCATTTAGAAGAAATAGGCTACCTTCTGTCTTGTTTTGACTTCTCTCATCAGAACGCTCTGCTTGAATAGACCTGGCGGATTGTAAACGCCCACAGCTATGAAAACAGTTGTGTATGTTTAACAGTCTATGTCCTTCATAGATGGACGCTGCAGTGATTTAGGTTAAAAAAGCATTAATACTCAGTAAATATCAATTTATAAAAACAGACAAAGCAATAGTGACCACGTAATAAAAACAGTTGGCACAGTATGATCATTTAGTTTCTTACTAACACAAGTTCTTACTAACACAATCTGGAACTTCATTAAAAATGTAATTAATCAAATAAAGTTTATTGTTCGATTTCTGACATGCATTCGCCTCTCTCATTAATTACACTACATGCGTGAATCAGTGGGCGGAGCTAAACAGGCAGTGATGTAGAAGCAGCCGTTGATCTTCTTCTGCTGAGGCGATGTTTAACTACACTATTATGTCATAAAATGGCACATTCCATAATGTCGTTTTGACAGGTTGGCTTCAATATAAACTGTTTTTAGACTTAAGAGCAATTGTGAGTTCTGAAACTTAAAACATTTTCTATAGCACAATGACTTTATACCAACGATTTATGATTTTGATTTCTCAGTTCATGACCCCTGAGTGAGCACTGAACACAGAAACCTGTAGTTACAGAAGTGTTCAAAATCATTTGTACTGAGAGAGCAAACACTACAAAGGTAGCAGTATATTTACAATTACAAGGTTATGAATTTGGTGTAAAATGTATTTTTTGGTTTATTAGCATTTCAGGGTGTCAGATTTTTCTCCCAGTTCTATCATCAGATATATAATTATCATTTACAACATACACACTTAATTGCTACCCAGATTACAAAATTGCCCACTAATGTCAGATCATCTATTGATCATGTTTGATTCATACAATTTGATTATTTATGCAATAAATAATAAATAAAGTTGCAGTCTTTAAGAGCAGAGTTTTTATTTCATGAAAACATTGCTGTGGTCATATATCACACTGAACCCAATTCAATATATCCGTACAGAGATGGCAACTGGAATACAAATCTAAAAAATACCAAAAACATAGGTATTTAATATGTTTGTTCATCTGCCTTAACAATACAACCAGTGCAAACAAAGTAAATGTGTCCGCCAACTCATTACGCCTAACCAAACGCTTAGTTTTTAACATATCACATTATTATAGTTTAAATACCACCCCGGATCACATAGTCCCTTGACTCATACCATGTCTGTGAAGGTGAAAGGGGAACCGCTCTCATCCGTGTTCATTGTGAGGAACTGAATCCAGTTCTGGAGGAAGCCTCGCGAAAAGATGCCAGTCTCCACAACCAGGCCACAGAAGCGCCGTCTGCCAGTTTTGTTGCGCAAAGCGATCTGAGCTTCGCGTTCCGTTACATTGTAACTGACATTGATGATCTGAAGGATGAACAGGTGGAGCAGACCGCCTGTTATGATAACGCTGTACCACACACATGTAAAGCACAGCGCTGTGCTACACACACACACAAACACACACAAATGCATTACATTAGGCTGAAAACACAATGTGCATATGTTCCATTAAAGAAGAGTAATGGATGATGTACCTGTATTGGTTATAGACTCCAGGGCAGTATAACATGGCTGTCAATAGACTCTGTCTTGGACATATACTCCGTAACACCAAACTGATCCCGTAGAACGATGTCAGCAGGAAGAGAAGGAGCATCAAAATGAACTGCCTGTGATTGGCTTGACCTACACAGCTGTTTATCCTGTCATGGAAAGTCACATACATACAAAGACACAAAACGTAAGCAGCCATATAAACACACATTCAAACATTCTCATTCAAAGGAAAGTTATGCTATCTTCTCTCTTTTCAGTGTGGCTTTAATGAGAATTATGTGGCTCATGTTCATATTTTTATTGTGTGTGTTGAGGCAGCATGGAGACAGATTGGCCTGGTGAGAGCTCCCTTTATTGTGCTGAAAGCTGCGTTCCTGTGGCCTTTACACATGTCTCACCAGCCTGCCTGCTCCAGTGACGTCTTTTGGGAATCAGCTTGAACATGTGTGTGTCTGATGGGGTAGGGAATACATGCATACAAGTGTGAAAAGATCGGAGAAGGAATCAAATGATTGGCATAAGCACTACATTAAACAATTCATTTTGGAATTGTTCAACTGTTTCTGTAGAAGGGATTTGCATCTTACAAGGAACAGCACAAATAACAACACAACAATTCATATTTTAAGTAACAGAAAATATATTCAGATGACTGATTACCCAACAAACAAACACAAGTAATAAATGATGTTAGTAATGAACATCTAAAATTACAATGGTGAGTCTGTGAAACCGAGATGACTATGAACTTGGTAAAGTGTGAACTTTATGAATGAAAACAGATGGCCACATCGCTCTCTCTCTCCTTTTATTGTTCATATCAGATTTAGTTGTTTTTTTATGTTTATTTTATATAAATTATTAAAATAATTAAATATTATATTTATAAAATTCTATATTTGAAAATGCAATTTGTAAAACATTAATTATAATAAAAATAATAAAATATAAGAATATACACTTTTATAAATTATGCAATGCATACTTGCTATATTAAACTTATAAATGTAATAAAGATACATCCTTAAAGAGAGTTATTATTTAGCATATGCATATCCGTATATACACTACCATTTACAAATTCAGGGTTGGTAAGATTTATTAAAAATAAATGATTCATTCATCACAAATGACAAGTATGGACTTTTATAATATTACTAAAATGTTCTATTTCTAATTAATGCTGTTCTTTTGGACTTTCAAATAATCAAGAGATGTAGTTCAATACAAATCTAAACAAAATAATAAGATATTTTTCTTGAGCAGATCAGCTTAATAGAATGATTTCTGAAGGATCATGTGATACTGAAGACTGGAGAAATGATGATGAAAATTCATTGCCAATCACAGGAATAAAATAAATAAATCAAAAATAAAAAAAGAAAACAGTCATATTAATTGTAATAAGCTCTCACAATATTACTGTTTTTACTGTATTTTATTTTTTATAAATGCAGGCTTAGTCAGCTTAAGATACTTTTTAAATGTTCAATATACTTCACGCTATGAATAAAGTGCTCATACTCAATTTTTAAAGAGCCATAAATGAGACACTCACCACACACAATGATGGTCCATTCGAAGGACACAAGCTCCACAGATCCTGCAGTGCCCTGCCCTTGGTGGGCGCACCAGTCGGCAAACAGGACATAACTTCTTTCCTTCCTGTTCCCCATTTGACTGGCGGATTCCATTGCATTGGGCAGAGTCTCCAGGTATGTTTGTAGAGATACTGTTAATTCCCTGAGCTAATGATCGGGATTGGACAAAACCTGGTCCTTGTTTGGTGCGCACAAGGGAGATAAGCGTCAGCATCATGCCTGTCGTCGCAGTAACCAGCTGCAGATTACTGACGTCTCCTTTGGGAACGATCTCAGTAAGGAAAAGGTAGTACATGTAGGCCAGGGAGAAAAGTGCCAAGCTAAGGAAGAACAATGTGCGTCTTTTCCTTCTGTGAGTCACATAGTAATACCAAAGCACCAGTCCTGGCAGGGCAGTTAGGACTACAACTCCCAACACACAGTTCATTGCTGCCACTCGCAACAGGCCAGGAATTAATACCATCGGAGGCAAGACGGATATTTCCAAACGAAGGGGTCCTATGGCACAACACGGCAAACCCAAACGATCAGCCATACAAGAGATGAAACGAGAGAAGATGTCTGGCTTGTCTGGCTCTCTTCTGAGTAACCTAATGAGAAGCGGTGACAGAGGAAATACTGAATATTTCACTGAAAAGAGCTAAACTATTTTAATGGATTCACCCCAAAAATAAAAGTTTGTCATCATTTACACACCTTTATGTTATCACTGACTGCAAGTTGCACATGATTAAAGTTACATACTTTTTAAAGGAGCACTTATAACCGACATAATACAAAATAAAAGAAAATAGCATACTACAGACTGAATGTAATGTTTTTAGACACGTATTTACACATTATGACTGCTTATGACAACCAGACTTAAGTCGCTGGGGTATATTTGTAGCAATTGCCAACAATACATTGTACCGGTCAAAATTGACCATTTTCATTTTATGCCAAAAATCATTACGATATTAAGTAAAGACCATGTTCCACAAAGATATATTCAGTAAATTTCCTATTGTAAATATATCAAAACTAAATTTTGTATTAGTAATATGCATTTACAAGAATTTGGACAACTTTAAAGTTATTTTATGAATATTTAGATTTTTTTGCACCCACATTTTTCGTCTCGGACAAATATTGTCCTATCAAACCATACATCAATAGAAAGCATACATTATTTATCCAGCTTTCAGATAAATCTTAATAAAAAAAACTGACCCTTATGCCTGGTTTTGTCGTCCTGGGTCACTGCTCAATGTACTAACCAATAGTCGTTTCCATTGAAAATTGTAATGCATTTTAATATATTAAAATAAGTTACACTTTTGTGTACTTTACAGAATGACAGAAAATTATTAAAACGTGATTTTAATTTGACATTATTACAAAGTACACTTTTTATTGTGTGTTATGAACGTGTACTCTTCTTAAGTACACTTAAGTCGCCATTTATTTAATTAAGATTATATTATATCTGAATGCACAATTTTTTAAACATATTTTTAGGATTAGAAGTATATTACAAGTGCACATTCACTGCCCCTTTCACAAGGGATTCACAGATAAATATAAAAGGAGTTTGGACCAACATGAAGGTAAATGCACAACATTCATTCCTGGAATCATTTTAGTAAGCTACACTTTAAAAAGCTTATATGAATCATTGTAATGATACATTTCCCTGCATGCAATGATCCTAACTGTTAGATCTCTGACCTTTCACAGGCGTCATCAAGTTCTTCACAGTCACAGCAGCAGTACTGTCTTTGCTGGTCGATGTCTCCACAGCAGCACAGAGGGTCATCTGGTTCTGGGGGCTTAAATCGTTCTCGTTTCATCGCTTTATGTCAGAGACAGCCTGCTTCCACTGTGAAATCAAGTTTCTTTAGGAGTAGGTTAGTAACAGCTGACTGGAAAGGGTTCATTCAACTTGGAAGAGTTTTAGCAGATAGTTGACAGAACAGATGACTGCAGATTTCTTGTTCAGCTTCCTTACTGGTCATCTGCTGCTCTTTACATCAGAAGCTTCATGTAAAAATGTCGGGAAAAAAGCATAAAATCGAAAATAATGATTTCCTTATTGTACACATTTTTTTCCTCCTGTTGATCTCAGTTGTTATCTGATGATTCACAATGAGCAATTCACAGACGTATGACATAGATTTATCACAGATTCTCAGTTCTGTCTTAGATTTAACAGTGAACTTCACCAGGTGAAAATAAATGATATGAATATATGTATATATGATATACATATGTGAAATGATATGAAAATATATCTGAAAATAAAAGAAATACAAAAATATATTCAAAGGAAGGTGAATAAGTTTTAGGTCACTGGCACAAACATACAGGAGGACACACAATAACATAAGAACTGGTCTATAAATAATCTACAGTGTATCAAAGCAGAAAATATTCATATCTGAATCCGCTCTTTATCTCTTGAATTAAGGCCATCTCACGTCTCATGTGGATCCCGTAATTGGGTCATCAAAAAACTTTTCCCTGAGAGACCGTTCTTCATCACAGTTGTCTGATAGAGAAAAGAATTGAGTGGCATGTGTTTGACATGTTCTCAATTACATTAGTTCCCTGGAGTAAACAAAAGGTTTGCCCCTGAGTGTGCTGTGATATAAAATTAACCATACGCAGGATGATTATCATTTCTGAAGGCCACTTAAAACATTATTTCAAATGATCTCAAGATCAATTCGTTACCTGTGATTTAACAGCCTCAACACAGGTGAAGTGCATCCAGGAAGAGGCTGCATTAATTAGTAGATTGGTGAAAGAACAGGTCGCTCCAGCTTTTGCCATCCACAGAAATCCAGCTGAAGTTTTCCAGTTACCAGCTGAAGTTTTTTCCTGTCAAATGAGTACTTCCCGTAAAAGAACGCAGATGGAAGTCCAGGCTCGTCTTCGTTTCATTTAAAAAACGAAAGCAAAATATACTTTTAAAAAAGATACATCATTCGTTTGCCCCTTAAAATACCTCCAATAAACAGAAAGGCGCGTCCCTGTGGGGTTTATCGGGCTATGAGGAGCAGCACGTGAAGACTCAGGACTGTCCGGAAGGCAGTGATAGGTAACTCTGCGCGCAAACGCTCCGCTCTCTCGCGCGTTCTAGGGCAGGCGCGTCAGAGGATCTGTTTACAAGCGTTGAAACCGATTAGGGTTGGGTGGTGGCGAGGAAAAGGAGGCTGGCAGGTGTTACCGTGACAGCGACAACGTGAAGCATCGCGGAGAGATAGCTTCGCGCATACCGTGCATAACCGGCGGGCCAGACACCGGGTCACTGTCGCCTTTTCAAATCAACGTTGAACCCTTCTATTGTGTTCCCGTCCATTTTAACCTGTTTCTGATAAAGAATAAGCTGTAAATACTGTTTTGTTATTGTCAAGTATTTGGATACTGTATGTAAACAAACAGAATGAACGTCAATTTTAGACTATTTTTTAAAGTTTAACATCTGTGAGCTGCATGTCAAATTTGAACCCTTTCACATTTGACCCTTCATTGTAGCATTAAATACTTTACATTTTATTGTTACTATTATATATATATATATTTATATTTAATGACTGTAACTTTAATTTCAGTAACACTTTATTTGAAGGTGTCCTTAATGTAAGTTAGGGAGGAGCGAGCCCTTAATCTTGCAGTCAACAGTCAGAGTATGGTATATAAACAGCTGCTTACCTCTCTCCTGAGACTGCTGTACCAGCATCCCTGCACCTCCCCAATCTCCTCCTTCATCTTATACCTTGTCCTTTGTAATCATTATATCAAGTCCCTGGGGGTATATCAGAGCTCGGGTTGAAGCTGCTTCATCGAGCCCCTCATCAGCGGACAGCAAACCAAATAAGTTTACTCGATTTCCTAATGATTATATGGGCAAACGAACATGTTAACAATAAATGATGCATAATTACATGCAAGTAATCCTAAACCAAACCCTAATCCTAACCATGTAGTAAGTACATGTAACTAATTCATATTACTCAGTACTTAAATGTATAGTTACATTGTAACAATGACACCTTAAAATAAAGAATGGACATAATTTATTCTAAGGGAGTCTTTTGGGGATAATGGGGGGGGTTAATGGGGAGAGACTGAACCTGTAAAAAGCATTGTCTCTTTTTAGTCAAATATATTTACTTTTCAAAAATAAAAATACTTCACACATTCTTCACACATTCACAGTACAGTGGGATAAAGGCCCCTGGGATAAAAATCCTCTTGTTATTTTCTCCTAACACAGACATGTTATACAAAACCATTACAGCATTTATCCAAACATTTGCAGTGGCACAATTTCATAAATATATTATGATTTATTATTACTATATAGTCAGGTAGTATTGTGCTTCATTATAGTTTCAGATTATTGGGGCTCAAATCCCCCCCAAAAATATATGTTTTTTTTTTTACATAAACCAAGGAATATGAATGGGCATGACGTCTCTGCTGCTAACTTTCTAGAAACATCGGTATTTCATTTGAGCTTTTCTTAAGCAGATAGACCAGGTGTGCTTCTGCTTATCCAGCACGATTCTTGCAAGTCAGCCATTAAAAGTTTCCTTTCGGTGGTAAGCAGGTGCTACATGATGGGAGAGCCAGTGGTTTATATAATGGCAGAAAGCAGACCTCCTGGAGTCCCCAATCCCATCCAAAAACTAAATACTATGTTACTGCCAAGTCTTGACTGACGCTGTATACATGCCATCAGATCACTTACGTTGCTCATAACTCCCTTAACCCCAAACTTTTGATGTGACCACACCCTCTGAGATCAGGTTTCTTGTAGGTGCTGACCTGACCCAACAGGGGGACACAATGTTCCCTCATAAAACCAGTGCAAGTTCTTGCTACTGCAAAGCACATTAGGCACCTGTCAAAAGCAAATGACACTGGGACTACAGTTTCAAGAACACAGACATGGATTAAATATACACTTGATAAAAATAGACTCAAGCGCAAACCCTGGCTTTATATGAACTTGCTTTTACAAAAAGGCTGTATGTGCAGCACTTTTTTTTTTCTCTAAATAAAATGTGCATAACTTTCAGTTCATTTAATGGTCTAAACACCAGTCATGATTATCAACACACAAAGCTGCATTCTCAAGTGCAAGTTGAGTTTGCTGATAAACCAGTCTATAAAATGCTACAGGTGTTCCTCTGCTATGACCTCATAGTTTGAGGCTAAACAAAGTAAACAGATTACACGAGCAAAATATGAAGAATTTATCCCTTCTAACTGGTCTTTATAATCTGCTGATTTAGGGCTCCATTTCCCCAGTTGGTACGCAGGACCTCAGGTGTGCTTTTGTGTTTAATCTGAGCATACAATTAATCACAGACCTTGTTTGGTTATATGATGAAATAAGAAGATAAAAGGCAACCACACATATAAACGGTGTGGCTCTCAACCTTTTTGACTCGAAGGCCCCCCCCATGCACTATCCAACACAATATTGTGTTTCACAGAGGAGGGAAAGTAATCCAGGTTTGTGAGTAAATCAGGGCCGGTGCTGGCTATAGGCAGAGCAGGCGATTGCCTAGGGCCTCGGACTTTGAGGAGAGGTCTCCATAACCTTAACACATCCCCTACACTCAAAAATATGATTCTCCAACACTGTTCGGTTTATTAAAAAATCATTTTCATTAAACACCATTATGTTAGGTTTCCCATTTATACAATTGCATTGTGTTAAACTTACTTGAAACAGTTGCATTTTGGCTCAACTCAATATCATCATTTTGATAGAAGATAAATGATTTTACTTGTGTAACTAGGAAGTGGATTTCCCCTTCCCATCATGCTTTGCACAGGGCTAGATGAGGAGAGCAAATCTTGAAATAAAATGTTAATTTAGGCAGTTTTAATTTAGATGATACAATTTGGAAACCTGTTAATGTTTAATGCTCTTTTATGTTTGTATTTAAAAGTGTTGCTGGTATGTTAGTGTTAACGAACGCATCCTTCAGGTGCTGAGATGCAAAAGACTAAACAGACACGCAAAGACGTACAGCTCCTAAAGCAGGTGTGTGAGTTGTTGTCATCTATTTTGGAGTGATTGCAATGTTCTAAATATAAACTTGTTCTGTCGATCAGCGTAATTTCTGGAAAGATAATTCACGGCCAGAGGTGGAAAGTAACGAATTACATTTACTCGCGTTACTGTAATTGAGTAGCTTTTTTGTGTACTTGTACTTTTTTAAGTAATATTTTTAATCTGTAATTTTACTTTTACTTAAGTATATTTTGTGGGAAGTATTGTACTTCGCTACATTTTAAAACACATTCGTTACTGAGTAAAAAAAAATCGCTCCGTGGAAACAACTGCAGCAAATAATGGGCAGAAGAAGAAACTGGCGCTAAAATCACAAGAAAGATGCAGACGGACAAGACAGACGTTAATGGTGCAGATCCAGCTGAAAACCAGACCCCGTCGTATACTGCTGAAGTTGAACTCGAAGGAAATGAAGTGAACCCCTGGCCATATTCATGCTCTATTATGCAGTGTAAACTGTGTTTGCCTCGGGAGACCGAACTAGCAGCTTATAAAATCTCGACATCAACCCTTCGCAAGCATGTAGAGGTAACGTAAGGTAAATACTTACATCGTTGCATTGGTGGTTAAAATGAAGCTTTGACGGTTTAGCAAAAGGTTTTGCACAAATGAGCCAAAAAGACAGTGGTGCAGGGTGTGCAATATCATCTGCGATAATATAATAATTGTTGTTTTAACGATGTGCGATTTGACATTATCAGTATTTTGCCAAAAACCAAACAAATCACTCTAAACAGTGTGCCGTGAAATCTAGTAACGTTAGATTAGACTAATTGCATCTGGACTGCTTTCTTTCACGATTCAGTCTGTTAAAATGCGTTTAGAATGATCACAAAATTGAAGATATAGAAGCAGAAAATTTATATATTTATATAATTTAATATAGTAAGTCAACATCACATGAAGAATGCCGTTTTTCTCAAAAAATCACCATGATTACACAGGCCTGTAGTTTTGCTCTTTACAACAGTTCAAAAAACAAGAAGTTAATTAAGAGACTTGCGTTTTAGACACCATATTGCCTGTTTTTGCTCTATTTCGACAACAAAAATAATTCCATACACAGTTTTGGGTCTCTGACTCTGAGCAATGACGTGTTTCATTCCTTGAATTAACCGTTTAAATGATTCTGTTCAATCGCAATGACTAATTTATGAGTGACTTGCTGACACCTACTGGTGGTTCTAATTTAACATTTAAAGTATCTTTTGATTTATTTATTTATTAATTTCAAATGACTATTTAACATTTGTGACCCTGGCATGGAGCACAAAACCAGTCTTAAGTCGCTGAGGTATATTTGTAGAAATAGCCAACAATACATTGTATGGGTTAAAATTATACATTTTTCTTTTATGCCAAAAACCATTTGCATATTAAGTAAAGATCATGTTCCATTAATGTATTTAGTAAATTTCCTACTGTAAATATATCAAAACTAAGAGCTTAATTTGAACAACTTTAAAGGAGATTTTCTCAATATTTGGATTTTTTGCACCCTCAGATTCCAGATTTTCAAATATTGTCCTATCATAACAAACCATACATCAATGGAAATATGATTTATTCAGCTTTCAGATGATGTATAAATCGCAATTTAGGAAATTGGTTTTCTGGTTCAGGGTCACATTTTATGTCTTATTTATCAAAAAAATTATTTCTGCATTTGTAACTGAGGCTAAATGCATTCATGTCAGTGTGTAATACATCTATGCCACTTCAGATGAAGCTTCTGTGTTTCCTCTGCATTGCAAAGATGCATTTTGTTGATACTGATTTAATTTGCCTGGTAACAGCCCAAATGTCTTATTATTCTAAATAACCGATTCATTTATTCATTAAAAACACCTAGTTTGAGATTTATAGGCCCATATCCCAGGTGTGTCAAACTCAGTTCCTGGAGGGCCACAGCCCTGCAGAGTTTATTTCCAACCCTGCTCCAACACACTTACCATGTAGTTTTCAACTAAGCCTAAATGATTAGTTTAGCTGTATCAGATGTGTTTAATTAGGGTAATATCTACAGTGTGTAGGGCTGTGGCCCTCCAGGTACTGAGTTTGACACCTTTGGTCTATCCCATTTTTTCCTCCCTCTCATTGTTAAAATGTAACTAAGTAATTTTTACTTCATTTTAAATGAGCTACTTTTTACTTTTACTTGAGTAGATTTTTAGACTGGTACTTTTACTTGTACTTAAGTAAAATTTCAGTAATGTAATGGTACTTTTACTTGAGTAGAATATTTTTGTACTCTTTCCACCTCTGTTCACGGCTTTATTACGAGTTTAAAAGAGTGCGCAGACGCGACGCTTGCAAAATAGCTACAAAAAGCAGAGAAATTTGCATCCAAAGTTAAAAAGCAAGCACACTGGAACATTTTATTAATGCTTTAAAAACATTGGTGTCATCTTAATTCGGCTGATGATTAGGAATACTGCTCTAACTCAGTTTCAACTAACTAAATATTTTTTTTCCTGCTTAGCGATCGTGTCTTTCTGTTCCACTTGATTTGTATATTTATATATATATATATATATATATATATATATATATACAGTATATATAGAATTCCTGCCAAAACCCAGATAGGGAAAAAAGGATAAAAACACTCACTGAAGTGGTATTCTGGAACTGCGATTAATTTAAATTAAACATCAAAATAATAATAAAAATAACATCTTCATCAAACAAAAAAAGAGATTACCTTAGATACATTTTGATTAATATGTACATACAGTACAAGTCAAAAGTTTGAACCCATTACTATTTCTAATGTTTTTGAAATGTATTATGGTAATCAAGCATTTATTTGATCTGCAAAAAAGTAAGGTAAACATAATCAGCAAGAATGTGTTAAAAAGATAAAAAAGTGATAGTTAATATAGTACTTATATTGTTCTTAAAGTTTTTTTTTAATATATTTTAATAATCAAAAAGTATCACAGGTTATAAAATAAACATTAAGCACTGTTTCTAACATTGATAAAAAATCACCATATTAGAATGAATTATGTAGGATCACATGACACTGAAGACTGGAGTAATGGCTGAAGACAATTCAGTTTTGCATCACAGAAATAAACCCATGTTTTTAAAGTATAGTCAAATGGAAAACCATTATGTTGTAACATTTCAATAGTATTGTTTTTTTCTGTATTTTTGATCAAATATGCTAAAGCCACGCTTGATGAGCATAAGAGACTTTTTGCAAAAACACAATGCTTCCGAATTTTTGTACTGTATAAGTTAAAATATGCTAAATTGAATGTTAAATGTTGGATAAAAAAGGTTAGGAATCATATTTGTTTCAAGTGCTTTTTATTGGGGTTGGGGGGTCTCCAACATGAATTTTGCCTAGGGCCTCCTAATGTCTAGAACCGCTGTAAATAATTACAGAATGTTCATTTTTGGCTGAACTATCCCTTTAAAGACAGCCATAATCAACTTAACAAAACATTAGTGTGTAAAAATATCTTGCAGCACACTGGCTCTGGAGTCTTATCTAGGCTCTGTCATGATAGTGCAGCTCTTACAGTAATGTCATACAGTAATGCAGTTGGTATTGAGCTTCTCTGTGGTGAAGACTAAAAGTGAACCGGAATTAACTGGAGGAGTGTGTTAAAAGCCTGCATATGATTAGCGCTCACACACACTCACATACAGCAGCCGACCTTTAAGCTTAATGCACTTGATCTAATGCAGTCTGTCTGTCTAATGCATCTATGGGTGTAGCCTGTTGTCTTTCTCTGTCTGACGGAGATGACATAATGATCCGGAAACTCAGTTTATCCATAACCGTTATGCATTTTATGTCTGATAGAGCAAGGGAGAGAGACAAATTGCATGAGCCTATTTTTGCAGAGACTGCTGTATTTGCTCTACACACACTGTAATAAAATCATGAGCAAGCTGGAAAGTTTGAAAGAGGCGCAAACAGAAAGAGCAGGGCGTGACTTGGGACCCTTTGTAATGATAAACTGTAAAACAAATGTCTTTATAATTATATCCTGCACATTACAGTTTTTCTCAGTCGCTTTGGTACATTTCTCGAATCATCCTTGTCATTTGCATAACAGTAAGTGCATTTCTCAAAACAACTCATACAAATAGCAAAACACCATGGATTACATGCAAAAGCCAGTCTCTTGCTCAAAATACTTAGTTCATCTCTCAAAAATAAATATCTGTGTCAATGAACATGGCAGTGCCATCAGAATGACAAGTCCTTGAGTCATTGTGTACGGATAAGACAGTCAAATTGCTTAGTCATGTTGTCAATATAACAGTGTACTCTGGAGGGATGTTCTGATATAAACTATAGCTACAGTTTTGATGACAATTATTGTAAATTGTAGGTTCCACCTTAGTGTATGTGAGAGTTTGATTGCAAGAGACTGGACAAAATTCTGATTTACGCTTTTACTGTTTGTACTGTAATTTGTTGACAGACCATGTTAGCAGCACCCATGGTTATGTTCCCGCCCCGTTGGCCTGGCACATCAACTGTAGCTCTGTGGCCGATGATATTTCGACCATGCCTTCTGCGTTTCGTTAGGTTGAAGCCAGCCTCATCCATGTAAATGAAGCTGTGCGGTGGTTCACTTGCTTCCAGTTCCATTATACGCTATATCCAGAAGACACTAAATGAGTTTTATGAATTACATGCATTTTCATTTTGGCCAAGATACAATTACATCAAATGTATACAGCACATATTGCATCTTCTTTTCTACAGCCATAGCAAATGTGTAAAGGTCACACTTATTGTACTGTATATCACTATACAATTTTACTGTTTACTGTGAGGTACAGTTGCTGCATGCTCATTCGTTTTACCCGTACGTACTGGTAGCACAGCTCCTTCACTATTTCACAATTTCTTTCAAATGGAACCGTGTACAGCTGCTTCATATTCATTTGGTGTCTTTTCAGCACCCTGTCAATGGTTGAGATGCTGACTGTTTGGATGTTTTCAAAGATGTTGTTGTCCTCTATAATGGCACTCTTTATCTCCCTTAGTCTTATGGCATTGTTTTCTACAACCATGGTGCAAATAGCCTCCTCCTGTTCAGGTGTAAAAAGGGGCCCTCTGCCACCCCTGTGAAGTTGCCTTGCAGTCCTATGTGGAAAAAAATATTGTAATGCAAAACACAAAATTGAGTAAGATAAAATGTCACTGTTTCAAGTATACTTACTGTATATTGTAAAATGCAAAGGGAATACTGTAATATTGTATTAAGCATTACAGAAAGTATACAGTATTACAGTACAGTGCATATTGCTAGATTACATACCTGTTCTGTCAACGAAAAAAATCTAAATTGTTGAGGACACATTTGTTCTCTCCACATTTGGCAGCATCCTTCGACCAGCCTCGGCCATTGTAAGCCCATGATTGAGAACGTGGTCTACAAGTGTGGCTCTTATCTCATCAGGAACACGCATATGTCCTCTGCCTCTTCTGCCTCTTATTCTGTTTTGCCTCCCAACTCCTCCGCCACGCAGCCTCACTCCTCTTCCTCTTCTCTCTGGTTGTTGACCCCGTCCAATTCCTTGTCCTTCCATTGTCAGATATTGTAACATTGTGTTGTGCTCCGGCTATATATTTACTTGCCAGTTGATGGTTCACGAGATGCACCTTCGTTAGAGAAAGTCAAGATTCACCTGTGGGCAATTTACCAATTCAGGACAGATTTAGAAAAAAAGTCTTATGGAAATGTATAGAAATATGCTTGACATGTTATGACAACCTGTTCAACCATTTTGCATGTAAAGACTTATGCTATGTGTGATGTATTCACTTAATGTTTCAGCGCACCAGGGGGCGCTCAAGTTAACTCCCATGTGTATGTTATGCGATCAATGAAGAAAAAGAGTTTCTCTCAGAGTTCTTAGTAAATAAGTGAGTTGACACCGCAATCGTCTCAGCGTATTATTCATGTTATATAACAGCTACATATATAACACTATGAACTAATGCCTAAATGCTGAGACTATTCAACAGAGACTCATTATAATACATTTTGATCAACATGACATAAGCAATTGATAATGTAGGAAACTGAAGGACAGTTTTAATTGCCTTCATACACTGAGATGATGGGTGTGTGACAGCAAGCTGGTCATAAAGAAACTTACTTACACAGCTACTCACTGAATATTATTTGACCGGTATATTAGCCTATCTAAATATTCTACTCGGTAATCTATTCGTCCTCCTCTCTTTCACAGTGAGTTTCAGGCTAGATAACCACATCTACTGCACATCACAACACAACAAACCACATCCATTTGTCATCATGTAATCTCCCCCTAATAGACTCTGGAGGACTCACATTGCTCTTGCGGGAGATTTTAAGCCAGAATCTAGAGAACCGTATAAAGACCCTTTGACAGAAGCCACTTAATTTAGTTATGGTTACAGCACATAATGGAGGGTGATTATGTACAATGACAAAATATTGGGAGATAGATAGTCACAAATCTGAGATAGATAGATAGATAGATAGATAGATAGATAGATAGATAGATAGATAAATAGATAGATGATATCAGATAGATAGATAGATAGATAGATGAATTCTGATAGATAGAATTATAGATGACAAGATAATTTTAGAGCAGTAAATGCAATCTGGGTATATAAGGAAAGGGACTCAAATCTGTTCTGTGTGTGAGGATTCAGATGTAACCCCCTTTGTAATCTTTAACATTTTCATAAGTAACTGTCATTTAATTACACACCTTTTCTTAGTAACTGTAACAGCTTACAGTTACATTTATTTCTTGAATTGAATTGAATAATTTATAAGTTTTATCTGGTCTTGTTGAGATATATGGTTGAGTATCATCAGAGCCGATCCTCTCTATATGCAGAATACGCAAGCTGCTCTCAAAGATGTTTTAATTTTAGTTTAGTTTTTTAATTTGGCCAGCGGTTATGAAAACATTAATAATATATTTTAATGCAGTGCACTGTCACCCTCTCTATGTAAAAATTAGTCAAATCATGTAATGTGAATGTTGTACAGTCTCTTGCTCCAGACTAAAAAAACAAGTTGAAA